>ML782122.1:207479-218518 GCA_009831015.1 Picea engelmannii | reverse complement strand
AAGAGTGAATGCCTCTGAGCCTATGGTTTGGTGGAAAGGCGCACACCCACACTCAGTTCATTGGCTATAATCTGAAATAGATAAGTATTATCATACTATCTATCTATCTATCTATATATATATATATATATATATATATATATTGTATGCAATGATGAATGTCTGTGTTTATGGTTAAGTCCTTCAGTATTTGAACAGTTAATAGAAATTCTCTTTGGCTTCTTTAAACTTTTATATTTATATTATCTTTGAGTTATCTCAGTCTAGCTTCTAGAGAGTCATGGGATGTGAATCTACAGGAGAATCGGGGTAGGATTGACTGAAACGTCTAAGTCATGTCGATCCTTTGAATTCACCTTAGAGAGAATGTCAAGTTCATCTCTGTGGGACAAGGGGAGTTTTCCCTTCAGAATATCCACCCATCTTACTGAGGGCTCATACCCATGTCCTTAACCCATTTGCTGCAAAAAGTATTTGCGCTTAGACCACAATATTTTCCAAGAGACCCATGTGACCAGGGCCTAGGAACCCTGCACTAGTCCAAAAGGGGATAGCTCTTTCGGCTTCGGGACTTCAGAACTTATGATTCCATAACCCTCGAAAATAGATGAAGGCCAAAGTCATGAATCGATGACGGACGTCGATCTAGGGATCCAATGTAGATCCATCTCATCCGTTAGATCGGATGTAGGAAGGGAAGTGTTAAGCACTTCGGCGAAGTGCTACTTCAGGGAAATAGGAGTGGTCTAGTACCGAAACTCCCAAATGTCGGAGTCGTGAAGTTAATCTAGCTCGTTGATAATGGAGGGACACATGTTCACATGTCAATTGTTATCCAGGAGTCCAGGTATTCGGTGATTTAGAGACATGCGCATTTTCCCTGAAGCTCTACAAGCCAGAGTAAATCCTGGTCATAGATGTTAGGTACACGTGGCAATAGATCCGATGTGGTCCGGAAGGAAAGACGGAAGATACACACTGAACACCCAAATGTCAAACTGTCAAAGTGACATGGACCATCGATCTTCGGATCCTTCAGAATCCCTCCCATTCGTCGATCTAAGGGACCCACCCTCAACTACCCAACTAACAAGGAACACATCACAGTGCAACATGTGGGCCCTACTCATCCCTTGTCAAGTGTTATCCATTGATCTAGGACCATTGGATGAGTGGGTACATGGCAAGAGATCTCGTATTTCAGAGACTTCATACTCTATAGGAACCTGGCCAAGACTCTATGAAGTATGAAACCTCCAAAGTCGTGAACACCGAAATAAATCCTAGTCATTGGTAGGAAGATGACGCATGGTGCCAAATCTGAGAGTCCAGATACTTAGCTCTTTGGGGGGATTTGTGTCGAGAGGATTCAGTGAGATCTGAATCCTAGAGCCGCGAAGTAACAAGGACCGTGGATCTATCGATCCACATGGATACATCCCAACCATATGATGAGGGTTGACGTGGCTCACTAATGTCATCCCAGGTGATGTTGACCCGCAACTAAGGTGCAACATGTCACCTAGATTTGTCCAATTCACAGACCCTTTATGACTATTAAAGCAAGACACATGTCACCCCCTAATGACGACATGTGTCACCCTTTGACCCTTGTCGCATGTCAACTTCTTTTTTGTGACCTCCTGGCTAACATGGCTGGTGACGTGTCCAAAACCCCTGGAGTCTGGATGATTTTGGGAGTTTGGAAGATTGAATGTAGTATGGCTGAGGAGGGTACAATGCAGATAGCCGATCATTGAACTTTGAAATCCCAACGACGATTGTCAATCACCAAAACACCAAAAACGTAGAACAAAGACTGATGACCGCCAATTGTCGAAACGTCGAAACGTAGGACGTTCAACACTAAACGTCGAACATCGATCGTTGAATGGCTAAGGCCACGTGGTGAGGTTTCGAGACTTCAGGGATTGGGAAAAAGGAGTGTTTCACGCTGAACATCGAATCCCCTTTTTACTGTAGGATCTCGGTGGAGGACGTGGACCATTTATTTCCTCCGTTGTTCGGCGATCTAGGAAATTCGACAACACCATTGGAACCTCCGAAGTCTGAGAGTTTCGAAGTATCAAAACCTTCGCTAAGCAAACTCTTAGCCCCTGTTTTTCAGCCTGAGGTCAAGAGGAGGACCCCGCTAACTGGTTTAAGTGCATAATGGGAGATATAAAATTCGGAGGAGCATAATAAGATGGTTCTTCTTAGTAAGGGACAGAAAATGAACCAAAGAAACGCAAAAATTTGATGCCCCATACCTAGAAAGGGTAATTAGGGATTAGGTGTGTTACAAATTGGTATCAGATCATGGCAACAATACGGGCTCATGTGCTAGTTGCATACAAATGTTATTAGAGAACCTTAAGGGGTAACACCCTATTTTATCCATTCCTAATAGGCTTAGTAAACCTCTATTGAAGAGGGGAATGAAACCTCTTACTGTCAATAGATGTTTTAAAAATCTGCAATGTATGTTGCTAATGTTTCCAAATAAAAAAGTTGACTTCACTATGCAATTGTATGTGTTGTTGTACATACATAAGATTGGATTATCGAGGCTAAGATGAGCATGTTGTGAATATTGTTGCCAAACAAAAATCATATGCATAAGTTCCTTGAGTAGAAGGATGCAGATTTAAAATTTAGTTGGGATTCTACCCAATAATAGTGAATCATGCTAGTCTGTGGCAGAGGAATCATGCCATTTTCTTTTCGGAAATGATAAGTCGATCCTACATGAGTGGGATTATGTCGATGGGCATTAATAGAAAGAATTGGATGTGAATAGATTGAAAGGATCCATAGCAGTAATAATTATTTCTTTAATGGAGTATTAAACCTAGTATATGTGTATAACCCCTCACGATCATAGGAAAGAGTATGGTAACCATTCTCTGAAAAGGGAGAGCATGCGGAGCTCTCGAGTTTCGAAGGGAACTGAGAAACAAATTTTTTTTCTGGGTACAAGAATTGTTGGGCAGGGTTTTTCTAATCAAGTTGATAAACGGAGTTGTAGATATATAGAGTGATTGAGTGAGAAATCACAGCATCCTCCCTTACTTGGTGGATAGGAAACTAGTCTGCTGAAATTCTTGTGGGAGGAGGAGAATGACCTCCCTCCCTGACCATTATTGAACAGAAGGAATAATTCTAGGTATAATGGTTAAGATTGTTTATGACCTAAAGATACTCTGGAGTTATGAACTAGAGTACTTAGTAAGTAACATAATTCGAAATTGTATCTGGGATTTAAGGGAATAGTCCAAATATTATTAGACATTAAAATCTATTGTAAATAAGGTAAAATGGTTAATATAATGTTGATCATAAATGTGGTAAAGGAAGTGTTGGGGAACTTCTAGAAGCCCAATGGGTCATATTGACATCTAGAGGTGGATGATAACCATATGGAAATAGCTTGGCATACTCAGATAGTTATAAGAGGGAGTTTAGGAAAGATTCCCTTGTAGGAATCTGTTGACCGAGAAAGGTTTGAGGCATGAAAGAGAAGCTTGATAAGTTGTCTTGTTGCCTTGGGGAGCTGTTGGATTTGCCCAGATAATAATTATGGGCTATTGAGTCATCTTAGAACACCAGAGGCAAGGATGATATCTTGTTGATTGTTGTCATATGGAAAGAGGGACATAGGTATGATTATGTATGTTAAACTGACCATGTGGATAGCGTGTGAATGATTGCAAACTCCAAAACGAGAGGGAAGCTCAGTGTTGAGTATCTCTATGGAACTTGTCCTAAGAATGGTAGTAAGATCCTTGAGAGAAGGATCTAGGAGTCTAGTATGTCCATGTACATGTACAACATGGAAAAGGTGCAGGCAATGAGCTTGCATGATGTATGCTTGGGCTAGGTGTGTATAGGATGGAGTGCATGGATTAAATGCATTGTGAATCTTCTTGATATGAAGCCTTATATTAATACCAACTAGGTATGAATGATATTAAATTTGCAAGTGATGCACATATATGATGTAAGAATTTATGTATACTAAAGGCACAATATGGCTTCCTTGATGAGTGATATGTAAGGCAAGAACTACACTTTCCAAAATTGAAGAAATACCATGAATGCATGGCCGACTCTATTCTAAGGAGTCATGAAATATTGGGTTTGAATGATGGCTTGAGGGAAATATGTTCCATTCCCTCAGGAAAGGTTAGTATAAATAGATGAAAGAGTAAATGAGCAAGGATTCTCTATTGTCATGAAAAAAGGCAAGATGATTAAGCCTTTGAGAACTGCATGAGAACAATTATAAGTTAAATGATTTATGATTATACATGTGGTTAAGTGCATCATGGATGTAAGTTAGAAAAACAAGGAATATGTGTGGAAAAATAATTTGGATGAATAAAAAAGATGCATGTTTATATTCCTTATGGAACATTTGGTAAACAGTCGAAGCTAACTCAAGGTTGAAGCCATCACAGATAGAGAAGGATATGCAATAAGGAAGTTTCATGTTGAAGGAGTTCCATGTGGGAGATTTGTGTGAAGACTCTGTCAGGAGAATGGAGTCACCACCTTAATGACTACTGACAATTGAGCAGTGGGAATATAAGAAACATGGATTTCATTCTAAAGAAAAATATATGAGTGGAAAACTAACCCACGAGTGTAGACCATTCCAATAATCGAATGGTAAAGTGCAGCGTTCACAGGATCATGGTTCTTTATGAACAAAAGGTTTGCTATTAAATCTTGTTGATGTATCCTAAGAGTTAGGGTGAGCCTAACCAATGTTGCTCAAGGAAAAGAGCAGGAAGATCATAATAATAAGTAGATTGCATAAGCAAAGAAGGAGAAAAAGGAGAGATTGGGGAATAAATATGCTCATAGTTAGCAAATTGCATGGAATTGCTTCGAGGAAATGTAGGTTTGCATAAAGGGAAGACAATGGATTTCCCATTAATAAAGGAGGGCCTTCCAATATTTTACTTACAATATCTAGGAGTTAAATAAAAGATAAAATTGGGTGGCCATGAATGTTGGCACCCTGGTTACTAATGAGGGAAGGATGCTTGGGTGCATTCAAAAGAAGAATTTAGTTTCATGTGCGATGATTTGGGATCATGATCAGCCTGTAGCAGGGAGCATAGTCTTGTAGTAAGAGTGAACGAGAAGGAATAATCCATATGGTGAAGAGGTTGGTTAAACTCTAACACACCATAGCAGAGTGCTTGTCACCAAGTGTGGCAGCTTGAAAATCAATGCAAGGGTGCATTGGGTATGAATGTGTCCATGAATATTGGCACATTGATTAAAGTCATTTAATATTTGAATTGTATTGGGAAAAATTTAGTATGTTGAAAGGATGCTTACATAAATAATAATATTTCCCTTTTTCCTTGTACCCTTGAATAGATGAAAATGACTTGGATTGTTAGTATGTATCGTTTGAAAATATAATGTGCATGAAAACTAACAAGTTGTTTGGTCGAGGAATGTGAAGTTGCAAGAGGAAAAAGGGTCTTGGATATGGAAGTATTGTAAGCCCATAAGGAAAACCAATTACCTGATGAGCTAAATTTCTATGGGAAGGAAAGTCCCATGCTAGTGAATCTCGTTCCTGTGCAGAACAAATCTGAAAATAAATGTGGAATGTGGAAATATGTGGGTAATAGATTTGCAAGAAAATTTTGAACTCGAAATTGATGATAATTTCTCATAATTTTGTATACATGTGATATAGATGAGATGAAAAATATAATTTTAGGGTGGACAGATGAAGGTTGTCAAGATGGAAAACGTGAAAGATGCTACTATTGAGACATGAGGACCCTATGGTAAGCCATGATCACCCTAGAACCTGTTGTGTTGTGGAAACACAAGTCGAAGGGATGCCTCGGCAGAGACAATCTGAGGGAATCCTTGACTGTAAGGCTCAATGAAATCTCTGAAAATATTCTTGTGCGAGAAATCCCTAGAAAGGAAAGATGGATCACTCAAAGAATTGTATAGTAGAGAAGGGGATGCCTGAGCCTGGGCCTGGAAGGTGAGTTACCACAAGGAAGAGGAGACTTTGATCATTCTTATAAACTATTGATTGGGATCATGCACACAATGGGTATGTCTAGAAAATACAGTTAGCCCAGATAACCAAACAGCCATGTGGATGTAAATCCACAAACTACACAGATAAGTATTGTTCTAGATTATGAGAATTTTTCCTCTTGAATTTTGCACAATAGTAAAATGTTTACACATGAAATATATGATTAATATGCTTGTTGTCCAAGGTTATTGAAGACAGGTGAAGAAGGCCAAGAGTCTGGAAAGGACTTGACCAAGACAAAGAGTCAAGACTTCTAAATTAGCTGAATGAAAAAGGCATGGCAGGTGTTACTAAGAAAGAACATTGGGTATGGTGTTCCTTTTAAAGGGGAGGGAATTGTAATTCCCATGTTTCCCCTAGCTTGTAATTAATCATTAAATTAGGATTTCCATGCAATGGCATGTGAACAATGTAAATGTATTTTTTTTAGATTGCCAACGAATGACTCTGGGGTTAAAGCCTTGAAGTAATAACCATGATATCACTAGAGGAAAGAAATGGGAAATTATGGAGAGGGTTCAATATGTCAAATGACCCAAATTTCTCCTTACTGAAATGATATGCCTCATCCTAGCCCCAAGGAGAACTCATAAAAGGACTGGTGGTTGAACCATCAACCACCCCCTTGAATGGAAGCATGGTCTAGCAGAGTAGACAAGAAACTATCATCCTGGAGTACCATAGAGTCCTGCAAACCCAAACTGACCTAAGTTTCCTTCTGACAGAAGAAACATGACAGGTTTGTAACCTTCCCGAGGAGGAGAGAAGACAAAGAAGGGGATAGAGGGCGTGAGGATATCAAGCGGAGAAGGGGAATTGAAAGGATGGGAAGTTGTTATGGTTATTGGAGAGAAGAGATCTTTGAGAGCTCACAGAAGAGCGCAAACTAAGAAGGACACCGTGAGCTTGATGTTGAGGAGGCATCTGATAAACCTCACAAAGACCATGATAGAGAAGGAATCCCTGAGAAACTATGAAAGTTCCCTAGTGATATCATGGTTTGGCATGGGGGTGGGCAGAGTGCTAAGAGTGAATTCCTTTGAGCTTATGGTTGGGTGGAAATGTGCACACCCATAGTTATTTCATTGGTTATAATCTAAAATAGATAAGTATTATCATACTCTGTGTGTGTGTGTATATATATATATATATATATATTGGATGCAATGATGAATGCATGTGTTTATGGTTAAGTCCTTCAGTATTTGAACAGTTATTAGAAAATCTCTTTAGCTTCTGTAAAATGTTATATTTATATGATATTTGAGTTATCTCAGTCTAGATGCTAGAGAGTCGTGGGATGTGAATTTGTAGAAGAATCGAGGTAGGATTGACTAAAACGTCTAATTCATTTCGATCCTTTGAATTCACCTTAGCAGGAATTTCAAGTTCATCTCTGTGTAAGAAGAGGCATTTTCCCTTCAGACTATTCACCCATATTACCAAGGCCTCATACCCATGTCTTTAACCCATTTTTTGAAAAAAGAATTTGCGCTTAGCCCACAATATTTTCCAAGAGACCCATGTGACCAAGGCTTGGGAACCCTGCGCTAGTCCAAAAGGGGCTAGCTCTTTCAGCTTCGGGACTTCGGAACTTATGATTACATAACCCTCAAAAATAGTCGAAGGTTGAAGTCATGAATTGATGAGGGCCTTTGATCTGGTGATCCAATGTAGATCCCTCTCAGTCATTAGATTGGGCGTAGGAAGGGAAACGTTAAGCGCTTCGTCGAAGTGCTACTTTGGGGGAATAGGAGTGGTCTAGCGTTGAAACTCCCAAATGTTGGAGTCGCGGAGTTAATCTAGATCATTGATAATGGAGGGACACGTGTCTATAGATCAATTGTTATCTGTTGGTCTGGGTATTCGACGATTTAGATACGCGTGAATTTTCCCCAAATCTCTGCAAGCTAGAGTAAATCTTGGTTGTATATGCTAGGTACATGTGGCAATAGATTCGGCATGGTCCGAAAGGAAATCCGAAAGATACATGCCGAACACCCGAATGTCGGACTACCAAAGTGATGTGGACTGTCGATCTTCGAATCCTTTGGAATATCTCCCAGTCGTCGATATAAGGGACCCACCCTCGACTACCCAACTAACTGAGAACATGTCACAGTGTGACACGTGGGCCCTACTCATCCCCTATCAAGTTTTGTCCACTGAGCTAGGATTGTTGGATGAGTGTGTTGGTTGTGGAGCCTGATTATCTTCCTAATTCAGAGGTCTTTGTTTTCAATCGTGTTTATACCCCATGAAGACTTTACACCCCGAAATAATGTACACTCCTCCACGCTGGGGAGTGCAGGGGGGATTACCCCCCCTGCAGGGTCTGGGGGGACTATCCCCTCGGCTAGGGGTCTGAGGGAAAGCAAGCCCCAGAAGGAAAAATTTCCTTGTAAATGTATATTGTAATTTCATACTAGATCTGGACCATTCATTATAAGGTCATAGATATGACGGTAGAAATTATGTTAGGGTTTTTTTCCCTAGAAGGAAACCCTCTTTTATGAGGGAAATGCATTGTGTCTATATATTATTGAGAATGTTGTATTCTGAAAGAGGAGACTATGAGAGAAATAAGAGGAAGTTGCAGCATGTGTGTTGTAGGTTGTATCCCTTCATTTTTTGGATAATAATAAATGAAGGACCTGGAAATTTCTATGGTGGACGTAGCCCACACTGGGTGAACCACTTATATATGTGTCTCTATTGTATTGTGTATCTTATGTGTTTTATTTCCACATTTGTTTTATATTATTGCTCCACCATCCTGATTTTCTAACCACTGGTATTAGAGCAAAAGGTAACTCATAGGAAAAGAGGGTTCTTGGTTCAAGTGGGAGAAATGGCGGAAGATGGAAAGTTTGGGTCGAGAAATTTAATGGCCAAAACTATCCGTTATGGAAGATGCAAATGGAAGATTATTTATATCAGAAGGATATATTCCTACCATTGGGTGGAATAGAAAAGAAGTTGACAGCCATGAAGGACGAAGAATGGGAGGTTCTTGACAGAAAGGCACTAGGAACGATACAGCTGAGCCTTGCAGCATCGGTGAATTTCAATATTTCGAAAGAAAAGACAATGAAGGAAATGATGGATGCATTGGCTAAACTGTATGAAAACCCCCAGCATCCAATAAGGTATTTATAATGAAGAGATTATTTAATATGAATATGTCAGAAGGTGGGTATGTTGTAGATCATTTAAATGAATTTAATATGGTTGCTAATCAGCTAAGTTCTATAAAAGTGGACTTTGACAATGAGGTCAAGGATCTTCTAATCTTGTGCTCGTTTTCAGAAAGTTGGAATGGCTTGGTCATGGTTGTAAGTAACTTCGTCTTTGGTTCAAATACTTTAAAATTTGATGATGTTGTTGGTGTTATCCTTAGTGAAGAAATGCGACGGAAAAGCACAGGTGAGACATCAGGTAATGCATTAAACATGGAGAACAGGGGAAGACAAAAGGATAGAGGAAAGGGCTCAGGGAACCGTGGGAATTCTAGGAAGGGAATATCCAAATCCAGACTTGGAAAGATAGAGTGATGGAATTGTGGAAAGAAAGGACATTTGAAGAAAGATTACGGAGCTCCAAAGAAACAAAGAGATGGACATCAGGAGAAAAATTAGGAAGCAAATGTAACAAGTGATGTGTTACAAGATGCTTTGATTATTTTTGTAGATAATATTTATAAGTCTTGGGTAGTAGATTCAGGGGCTTCGTTTCATGTCACACCCCATAGGAAACATTTTATAGATTATGTTCAAGGTGATTTTGGACAGGTTCATTTTGGTAATGATGCACCATGCAAAATTGTTGGAATGGGAAAGGTAAAAATAAAGCAAAGCAATGGAAACCAATGGTTGTTGAAAGAGGTAAGACATGTTCTAGATCTAAGGAAAAATATAATTTCAACAAGGAAGTTGGAAAGTGAAGGTTCTATATCCATATTTAAAGATAAGGTGTGGAAGGTCACCAAAGGATCATTGGTGATAGCAAAAGGAGAGAAGGTAGGTACATTGTATTTATGTACTGGTAATATTGACTCTTCTATCTCTTTAGCTTCTATAGGAGTGGATATAGGACTGTGGCATGATAGGCTTGGACACATGAGTGAGAAGGGGATGCAGATATTTCACAAAATAAATTTGTTGCTAGATCTTAAATAAATTGATTTGGATTTATGTGAGCATTGTATTTATGGAAAAAACATAGTTACCAACTTAACAAGAACTCTACAGAGATCTCGTTTTTTGGGGGGTCAAGTTTTTTACCTCGTTTTTAAAAATGGTGCTACCGGTAGCACCATTTTTACCTCGTTTATGGAAAAAACATAGTTACCAACTTAATGAGAACTCTACAGAGTTCTTGTTTTGGGGGGGGGGTCAAGTTTTTTACCTCGTTTTTAAAAATGGTGTTGTAGCACCCCCCTCCCTTTTTAGGTGGCTTTTTGATATTTTAAATTTTTTGATACATAAGGTTTCCACTTTTGTTTAAAATGTTTTTTTTTTCATTTATTTTCAAATTGTTCAAAAAACAATTTCTCAACGGTGTTTTTTTATCTATTTTCAAATTTTTCTGTTTTTTTATTTTTTTTTTCAATGGTGTTTTTAATCATATTTTCATGCTTCATCCAATGTTAAAAATGTTGTACACCATTTATTTTTTTTAAATTAAGACTTGTCATATAATTATGTGTCATTAATTAAGTTATGGTTCTATACTTTTGAAATATAGTGGAAAATATCATTTTTAACACATTTTTTTACCTTTATTTCAATATATAGAAAAAAAAAATGTAGTTAAATAACACTATTTTTAAATATTTACCAAAAAAATATAATTCATTTTTTTATCAATTAAAAACTAAAAAAAAAAAATTGAAATTTAAAAAAAATATATATTTTAAAAACAAATGTATATTAAAAAAAACTATTGAAGAAAA
>ML782122.1:190906-205877 GCA_009831015.1 Picea engelmannii | reverse complement strand
ATTAAAAAATATATATTTGTGAAGATTTTCTCTTTTCTCTTTATTTATTTTTTAATGTAAATTTAAGAGAAAAAAAAAAGTTAGTAAATAAATTTTCAAGTGACCATTTAGGATCCAATTTTGGGTTTTTTATTTGTGTAGGGATTTGTTGTCAAGGCCACAGTTTGAATTAGGTCGTAATTAGTTGCAATTTTAACGTTTAAAAAAAAAACATTTTTCTTTAGGTAGTGTCACGTTTTTATTTAGGTGTTGATTTTAAGGCTTTTCTAAGAAACTATTTTATGTTTTAAGGCCATACTTGAAAAAAATTGTAAGTTTGACCCAGTTAGAAAAATTGGTACTATCGGTAGCACCACTTTTTGATTTGGGGATTGATTTTAGAGTTTTTTTTAGCAAATGTTTTATCCTTTAAGCCTGTGCTTGAAAAAAGTTGTAATTTTAACCCAGTTACAAAAAATGGTGCCACTTTTTTATTTGGGGGTTGATTTTAAAGTTTGTTTGAGCAGCCATTTGATCCTTTAAGCCCATGCTTGAAAAAAGTTGTAATTTTGACTCGGTTACAAAAAATGGTGCTACCAGTAGCACCACTTTTTTATTTGGGGGTTGATTTTCATGTTTTTTATGCAAAAATATGGGTTTTAATGGCTAGAGTTCTTGTTTTGAGGTCACAGTTCTCATTAAGTTGGTAACTATGTTAAAACAGAAGAGAGTCAAATTTCTCAGAGTCAAAAAAGAAAAGAAGAGTGAAAGGTTAGAGCATGTGCATACATATGTATGGGTACCATCTCGGGTATCATATCTTGGTGGTTCTCATTATTATGTTACTTGTATTGATGATGCAACTAGAAAAACTTGGGTTTATTGCATTCGACAAAAATATGATGTTTTTAATACTTTTAAGAAATGGAAAACTTTGGTTGAGAATGAGATAGGAAAAAGGTTAAAGTGTCTCATATTAGACAATGGAGGTGAATATTACAGCAAGGAGTTTGATGATTATTGTTCATACCATGGGATTCGTAGAGAAAAAACAGTTCCAGGAACACCACAAGAAAATGGTGTGTTAGAAAGGATGAATGGGACAATCATGGAGCGTGCAAGGAGTATGTGATTGCATGCTAGTTTCCCCTTACATTTTTGGGCAGATGTTGTAGATATTGATGTTTACTTAATAAACAGAGGACCTTCAATCTCTTTGGATGGTAGAATTCCAAAGGAGGCATGGACAGGTAAAAAGGTAAACTATTCATTTTTTAAGACTTCCGGTTGTGAACCATTGTCCATATTGATAAAGAAAATAGAACAAAGTTTGAGACAAACTCCAAGAAGTGTACCTTTATTGAATATGGTGTTAATGATTTTGGTTATCGCTTATGGGATTATGAAAATAAAAAAATCATTAGGAGTAGAGATGTCATATTCAATGAGAAGGTCATGTATAAATATCAGTTGCAAGGAAAGAAACGATAAAAAGAAAAACCAGAATACACAATGCTTGATGAGATCACTGAAAAAGAAATTCCAAAGGAACCAGAAAATCAAAATGTACAACAATAGGAGCAGCGGGTACCTCAAAATTCTACAAGTGTTGTTAGAAGATACACTAGGTTAAGTAGACCCCCTGAATGATACTCTCATTCATTGTATTATTTATTGTTGACTGATTTTGGTGAACCAGAATGTTATGAAGAGGCAATGCAAGTAGACACCAAAAAGAAGTGGGAGCAAGGAATGAAAGAGGAAATGGATTCCCTGGTAAATAACCATACTTGGGATTTGGTTCAGTTTCCTGTAGGAAAAAAAGCAATACAGAATAAATAGGTTTACAAGTTGAAGGAAGAAGATGGAGGCAAAAAGCGGTACAAGACTAGACTTGTTGTGAAGGGGTTTGCACAAAAACAAGGTATATATTTTGATGAAATATTTTCTCCTATTGTTAAAATGACTTTAATTATGACTGTTTTAAGTCTTGTGGCAGTAGAAGATTTACATCTTGAACAATTAGATGTAAAAACAGTTTTTCTCCATGGAGATTTGGAGGAAGAGATTTATATGCAACAGCCACAGGGGTATGAAGTCAAAGGGAAGGAAAATTTGGTATGCAGGTTAAAGAAGAGCTTGTATGGCCTAAATCAAGCTCCAAGGCAGTGGTATTTGAAGTTTGACAAGTTTATGACAGAACAAAGTTATAGTAGATGTCATTTTGATCATTGTGTTTATTTTAGAAGGCTAGAAAATGGAAGCTATATTATCTTGCTATTGTATGTAGATGGCATGCTTGTTGCATGGTCTAATATGCAAGATATAAATGTGCTCAAGAACAAATTAGCTAATTCATTTGTGATGAAGGATATGGGTGTTGCAAAGAAAATCCTTGGTATGAAAATAACAAGAGATAAGAAAAATTGCAAATTGACATTGTCTCAGAGTGAGTACATAGAGAAGGTGTTGGAGAGGTTTAGAATGCAGAATGAAAAACCAGTTAGTATGCCTTTGGCCATACATTTCAAATCAAATAAGGAAATGTGTCCCAAGACAAAGGAGGAGATAGAATACATGTCCAGGGTCCCTTATTCATCAGCAGTTAGCAGCTTGATGTATGTGATGGTTTTCACAAGACCAGATATTGCACATGCAGTGGGAGTTGTGAGCAGGTATATGAACAATCCAAGTAAAGAACATCGGGAGGCGGTAAAGTGGATTCTTTGGTATTTGAGAGGTACTGCTACTCACGCATTATCTTTTGAAGGTTCAAACATTGTTCTACAAGAATATGTTGATTCAGATATGGCAAGTGATAAAGATAGTAGGAGGAGCACCACAGGGTAAGTTTTTACTGTAGGTGGAACAACAGTAAGTTGGATTTCAAAACTGCAAAAGGTTTTTGTACTTTCAACAATAGAGGTAGAGTATGTTGTTGCTACAAAGGCCAGTAAAGAGATGATTTGGTTATAGAGGTTTATGGAGGAATTGGGAAAGAAGCAAGATAATAGCAGGTTGTACTATGACAATGAGAGTGCCATTCATCTTGAAAAGAACTCAGCCTTCCATTCAAATACTAAGAATATATAGCTCAAGTAACATTTCATATGATATGTCTTGGAAGATGGATATTTGAAGTTGGAAAAGATACGCACTAGCCAGAATCTTGCAAACATGTTAACTAAGGGAGTAACCAGGGAGAAATTGAGTTCCTGCTCAGTTTCAGTTGGTATTCAACCATGAATATGAAGATGATAAATTTTCTAGGTCCAAGAAGGATCATAGTCCAGCAGATACAACAGCGGTGGAGTTGTTGAGATCAGTCTCCAAGTGGGAGATTGTTGGTTGTGGAGACTGGTTATCTTCCTAATTCAGAGGTCTTTGTTTTTAGCCGTGTTTATACCCCATGAATACTTTACACCCGAGAAGAATGTACACTCCTCCACGTGGGGGAGTGCACGAGGGGGTTACCCCCCCTATGGAGTCTGAGGCCAAGCAAGCCCCAGGCGGGGGTTTGGGGGCGAAGCCCCCGAAGGAAAAATTGCCTTGTAAATGTATATTGTAATTTCATAGTAAATCTGGACCGTTTATTATAAGGTCGTAGATATGATGGTAGAATTTATGTTAGGGTTTTTTCCCTAGAAGTAAACCCTCTTTTATGAGGGAAATATATTGTGACTATGTATTATTGTGAATATTGTATTATGAGAGAGGAGATTGTGAGAGAAAGAAGAGGAAGGTAAAGCGGGTGTGTTGTAGGTTTTATCCCTTCATTTGTTGGATAATAATAAAGGAAGGACCTGGAAATTTCTCTGGTGGGCGTAGCCCACACTGAGTGAACCACGTATATATGTGTCTCTATTTTATTGTGTACCTTCTTTGTTTTATTTCCACATTTTTTTTTATTTCTCTGCGATCTTGTTTTTCTAACAAAGTGGGTACTTGGAAAGTGATCTTGTATTCTAGAGACTTCGTACCCTGGAGGAACCTAGCCAAGAGTCTATGAAGTATGAAACCATCAAATTCGCGAACGCCGAAATAAATCTCAGTTGTTGGTAGGAAGAGGACGCATGGCGCCAGATCCGAGAGTCTGGAGACTTAGCTCTTCGGGGGATTTGCATTGAGAGGATTTGGTGAGCTTCGAAGCCCAGAGCCATGAAGTAACAAGGACCATGGATCTATGGATCCAAGTGGATACATCCCAATTTTATGATGAGGGTTGATGTGGCTCACTAACGTCATCCCGAGTGACGTAGACCTACAACCAAGGTGCCACGTGTCACCCAAATTTGGTCAATTCACATGCCCTTTATGATTATTAAATAATGACACGTGTCACCCCATAATGAGTACACATGTCACCCTTTGACCCTCACTATGTGTTAACTTCTGGTTTGTGTCTTCCTACCTAACATGGTTGGTGACGTGTTTGGAACCCCAAGAGTCTGGATGATTTCGGGAGTTCGTAAGATTGAACGTAGTATAGTTGAGGAGGGTACAATGCGGATAGTCGTTCGTTGAATTTCGAAAGCCCAACAGGGATCATCGATTGCCAAAACACCGAAAACATAGAACGAAGAACATTGATCCTCGACTGTCGAAATTTCTAAATATAGGGCGTTCAACGCTAAACATCGAGCGTCAATCGTTGAATGGATAAGACCACGTGGCAAGGTTTTGGGACTTCGGGAATTAGGAAAAAGGAATGTTTTGCGCAAAACGTTGAAGCCCCTTTTTACCATAAGATCTCAGCGAAGGACATGGACCGTTGATTTCCTCCGTTGTTCGACGATCTGGGAAATTCAACAACACCATTGGAACCTTCGAAGTATGGGATTTTTGAAGTCCTGAAACCTTCGCTAAGCAGACTCTTAGCCCCCAATTTTCATCCCGAGGTCACAAGGAGGGCCCCGCTAACTGGTTTAAGCATGTAATGGGAGATATAAATTTTAGAGGAGCAAAATAAGATGGTTTTGCTTAGTAAGGGACAGAAAATGAACCAAGGAAACGCGAAAATTTGATGCCCCATCCCTAGAAAGGGTAATTAGGGGTTGGGTGTGTTACATTTTCATGCAGAGTGTGGATAGACAGCAGGTCCTAGAAATAATCATACATGGAATATCATTTTGTCTATTCCACATCCACAACATGAATGTAACTTCCCTTGCCTTATTTATTTTTCTCTATATAATAATAATAATAAGTTAATTTTAAGGCTACAGTCAAGCTGGATACTAAATTGGTGTATGATACTCCCTTGTTGTAAAGTCTATGGAGTTGGTGTATGTAATCTATCCCTTTGGATTTCAACCTATGAACTCCTAGGAAAAAACAAAGGAAGGATTCTCTAGTAACACTACACTAGCTTAGATAGTGTTGCCTAACATCATTGCAAAGCATGTTAAGAACTAATTTATCTTGTGTCTCTCTTTGTTCAAAAGCTTGGTTAGGAATACTGCTCAAATTGATATTGAAGTAGTTATATTTCTTTCAAAGCTATTGATTGCTCCTAGTTTTTGGAAGATATTTGATCCTCCAAAGTCCCTGAGGTATTTTTTTTCACGAAGCATGCAAGGGAGGGAGTTAGTAGAATATATAGGAAAAAAATTTAGTTCTTTGATAGGAAGAAACTACTACTCAATGGAATTGCTCATCTAAACCTTCAACTATACTAACTAGAACTACTAGTAATACTACTTAGCTACTGGGGCGATAACATCATTGAGGAGGTGGAACAAATTGTCCCATGAGGACTAACTCTCCTGCTTAACATATTTTCCCAGGTTAGCAGAGTGGCTAAGGCCATCTGACCCGTCTTCAGTTAAAAACGCAGCGCGAAGGTAAAACTCCCACTCTGATTTAGGGTTTGTGTTCAGACGCTGCCATGCCTAGCCAGGGTGGAGGGGAGTCGTCGCCCCCTCCCTCCCCAACCTCCTCTTTTCGTAAATTAGTTGCAGCCTGCAGCAAGAAGCCCCCCCAGTCAAAAACGCCAAGCTTTGTAAAGAGGCTAAACGATGTTCTGGAGATCGACCTTCCCCCGGATCAGCCAATGAAGGTTGCACTGTCCCTCTCAGATCGCGGCCTAGTAGGTCAGTTCATGGGTTTCTGGCCCTCAGCCAAAACAACGGACAACTGGATTCAAAGGAACTGGTGGCCACTGATAACAAACAGCGTAACGTGTTATGCGGTTGAAAGAGGATACTTTATTTTTGAATTCATCTCTCAGTAGGACAGAGATCTTATCTTCAGGAATGGACCGTACTTCATGGGCACACAGGGGCTCTACCCGAATCGATGGACCCCAAGCTTTGATCCAGCCTCAAAAGTACCAAAATACGTCCCTGTCTGGGTAAGACTCCTGAACCTACCAATACACTACTAGAACTCCTCATCTCTGCAAGCTATCGGAAATGGATTGGGACATTACATCGATAGAGCCGACCCAAAAGACCAGTACTCCTGTGCAAGGATTTGTGTGGAAGTTGATCTGGAGGTAGGTTTGCCAGAAGCGGTAAAGCTAAAGGTAGGGGATTGGCACGACCTTCAAAAGCTTGATTATGAGCAGCTCCCGTTCAAATGTAGAGGATGTCACGAATACAGCCATTTCCAGGGAAACTGCCGAAAAAACCCAAATACAGAGAAGGCAGGAGAAGAAGGTTGGCAACAAGCCCGGAAAGGGAAACCGAAACCAAAAGGTCCACAAAGAAAAAAACCAGATCTAACTCAAGGCAAGAACCCAGGAAGAAAAGAGACGGCTAACAGCTTCAACACATTGGCTCCGGAAACTAGAGGTGAGATAGAGGAGCCGAGCAAAGACACCCAAGGGGAAGCAGCAAGAGGTACCCAAATCCCCGAAGACAGAGAAACTCAAAAGACGACAGAAGAGGAGGAACAAAATAAATCCCCTCAAAGGACTAGGACGACTCAAGGCACAGAGGATGGGGAGATCTCATCATGGAATGACTCAGAAGGAGCAAGTGAAGCCTGGGACACCCCAAAGAAACCAAGAAGAGGCAGGAAATCGAAAAAAGCAGAAAGAGATCAGGAAACCTACAAAGATGTTCTAAAAGGTGCACAGCCAACCATCAAACAACTGATCGGTGTGAGGCAAACAAGGAAGCTAACTAAATCCTCCCAAGGAGGCCACTCCCACCCCCAAGGTAATTAATGAAGTTAACCTCCTGGAACTGTAGGGGTCTTGGCAGCAAAAGGAAGGAAGAAGCTCTCAAGGATATCATCAAAACATCGAAAGCAGACATCCTACTCATCCAGGAGACCAAGATGAGTCAACAAGACTCTCTCAAAGTTTCAACGAACGTTTGGAGGAACAGCCAAGGTTTAGCTGAAAACGCCAGAGGCGCGTCAGGAGGGCTCTGCACCCTGTGGAACACCACCAAAATAGAATTGATTAGCTCAGACACCTGCATGCATTGGATTTACACCCAGCTCCTCCACAAGGATTCCGGACACACGGTAAGCCTCTTTAATATCTACGTCCCGCAACACATAGAAGAAAAAAAGAACTATTGGAAAACCCTCCAAGACTTCTTAACAAGCAATGAGCTAGAAAATATCATCCTTGGAGGGGATATAAATGTAACTCTGGCCCAGGAGGAAAAACGAGGGGGATCTATTGTAAGGGACCCAGCTAGAGAATGGGTGGAAGACCTAATCTCAACCTGGGATCTAATTGACGTCAAGCCACTCAAAGGCCTCTATACGTGGACCAACAAAAGGGTAGGACTGGGGCATATTGTTGCTCGGCTGGACAAATTCCTCGTCCAAAGCTCTTTCTTGACCCTCGGGCTCATAGCCTCCTCAGAAATCCTCCCTCACAGCTCCTCTGACCACAAGCATGTGCGCCTAGAGTTTAAGATTGACCAAGGCCAGGGGCCCATCCCTTTTAGATTCAATCCATCTTGGACACAAGACAAAGACTTTCTTCGCCTAGTTTCCAGCATG
Source organism: Picea engelmannii (assembly GCA_009831015.1). Lineage (NCBI taxonomy): Eukaryota > Viridiplantae > Streptophyta > Pinopsida > Pinales > Pinaceae > Picea > Picea engelmannii. The sequence goes on along the minus strand of ML782122.1, from coordinate 197,933 downwards.
TGGACAAACAAGGTAAAAGGATCTGCATTTTATGTTTGGGAAGAGAAGCTACGAAGGCTAAAGACTTCTCTAAATTCTTGGGCAAAAGGACAATCAGACCTAGCCACCTCACGCAAAGAAGCCCAAAGGCGCCTTGAGAGCCATCAGCTAGATTTGGAAAACAAGGTAGTCACACAGCAGGATCTACTTAAAGAAGACCACCTCCAACGGCAATGGCACAAAGCCTGCAGGGAGGAAGAATGTTATTGGAGGAAAAAATCCCGTAGCCTTTGGCTGAAGGAAGGCGATAAAAACACTAGCTATTTTCATAAGCAAGGAAGCATTATAAGGCAGTGACAGAAATTCAGGCCCAAAATATTATAATCTCATATCAAGAAGGCATTAGACAAGTAGCCTTTGAAACTTTTGAAACCCTCTACTCATAAACACAAAGGGAAAACATTGATCCCCACAGGTACCCCCTATCCATCATCCCAAATCTTATAAAGGAAGATACCAATCTCATACTTTTTGAGGAAGTTTCGCAGCAGGAAATAAAGGAGGCACTAGATCAAATGAATCCGGACAAAGCTCCTGGACCGGATGGATTCACTGCCAGATTCTACCAACAATGTTGGGGGATAATCAAATCTGATCTCACCAAAATTATAAGGAAATCACAATCAAGCAGCAGGCTAGGAGGGAGCACAAACTCGGCCTTCCTGGCACTTATCCCGAAGGAGAAAGGAGCGCTCATCTTTAACTGCTTCAGGCCGATTTCCCTCTGCAATACAAGCTACAAAATCCTCACCAAAGTTATAGCAAACAGATTGAAAACAATCCTCCCTCTCATCATCCCAGAAAACCAGGGAGGCTTCATCAAAGGAAGGCACATTGCAGACAACATCATCCTAGTTCAAGAGGCCCTTCATTCAAGCGTCCGGAGGAAAGACAAAGGTATGATTATAAAGCTAGATCTCGCAAATGCTTTTGATAGAGTTAATCACAGTTTTTTATTTGAGGTAATGAGAAAGTTTGGTTTCGATCAATCTTTTGTAAATTGGATTAGAGCCTGTATAGGGTCACCATGGATAGCCCCCATGGTGAATGGAAGAGTAACAAATTTTTTCCAAGCCTCCAGAGGGCTAAGGCAAGGGTGCCCACTCTCGCCCCTCCTCTATGCAATCCAGGCCTCTGTACTAAGCTATCAGTTGGAAAATTCCAAAGCCCAAAACAACCTTCAGGGTTTAAGAATAGCACAGGGCGTGAAAGACATAAATCATGCGCAATTTGCGGACGATACCCTGCTGTTAGGCGGGGCAAGCCCAATAATTGCAAATAAGTTCAAGGAGGAACTAGATGCATATGTTGCATTTTTAGGAAGTGAGATAAGTCAGGCAAAAAGAAAGATTTATGGCTGGAACATCATGCCCAAAGAGATGATGGGAATATCTAGAGTTTTGGGGATGGAAGGACACACCAACTGGGAGGCCTTTAATTATCTAGGAATCCCTATCTTCAAAGCTGCTCCAAGAGCCTCACAGTGGAACCATCTAATTGACAAGCTAAAAAAGAGGATTTCCTCCTGGGGGGCGAACTAGCTAAATCTTGCAGGGAAATTTGTCCTAATCAAGTCCGTTCTAGCCAGTGTACCCATCTATCAGAGCTCGTTGCTTCTAGCCCCTGGCTCCATAATTCAAAAAATGGAAGCAATGCAAAGAAGCTTCCTGTGGGAAGGAGGAAAGCAGACAGGCAGGAAACTGCACCTGATAAGATGGGAAAAAATCTCAAAGCCTCTCTTGGAATGAGGTCTCAACTTCAAAAAAACCCGAGTATAGAACCTGGCATTGGGGGCGAAACTGCTCTGGAATATTGTCACTGGTGAGCCAGCCTGGAGCAAAGTAGCATTGTGGAAAAAATATTTCAGGGGAGCAAGGGAGCGATGCATAGAACACCCCTGTAGGGAATCTAAAGGATCCCCTATCTTCACCCTCTGCAAAAATACCTTGCCTCATTTCAATCCCCACCTCACCTGGGTGCCAAGAAATGGAAAGAAAATCAAAATATGGAAGGATTCAATTCTAGGAGACCCTCCTCTAGACTTGAGACAGGATTTTCAGTGACTCAAAGAGTGGATGGATAGCCAAAATTTAAAGACACTCTTCGACATCTCAACCTGGGGGAAGGACAGATCCAAGTCGTGGCAAGGATGGGAAGTGGGCAACTTACCCCCGGATCTAGAAGGGGACTGGTGCGCTCTTAAGCTCTGCCTACAGGGGAAAGCCCCCCTCAAAAAAAAAGGGAAGGATGAGAGAGGCTGGGGGGAGAATGCTAATCCCTACACCACCTCCATTGGCTATAGAACCACTCTAAATGTCCCAAACGTCCCACCTAACCCGACCCTCTGGAAAGTCATTTGGCAAACTAAATCCATTCCCAAAATAGATATGTTTATCTAGACTCTTGGCCATAACAGCATCCAAACAGGGGAAAACCTCCAAAGGAAAGGCTGGGAGGGCCCCTACATATGCCCTCTATGTCAACAGGCTGAAGAAACTTCAGATCACCTCCTCCTCAATTGTTACTATTCCAAAGAAGTTTGGAGGCTGGCAATAGGAATGCAAACGAAATTCCTCTGCCCTCAAGACATCAAGAGTCTTCTACAAGATTGGGATTCCCTTTACCTGTTCCAAAATCAAAAACAAAGCTATGCCTCTGTGCTTTGGAGAGTCCTCCCACAGTTTATCATGTGGGGTCTATGGTTGGAAAGGAACAACAGAGTCTTCAGGGATAGAAAAAGGAGTGCACCCATAGTGGTATCCAGTATTCAAGCATTCTTCGACGAATGGGCCCCTTACCTTCATCAACCAAATTGCAGTAGGAAGCTAGAAGAAAAGGAAGAGCTCTGGCTGGCCCAGTTTCGAATTCAAAGGAAAAATGGGAGCACAGCTAACACCCCGCACCAAGAGGATTGGGAAATAAGGAAAGGAAAACATGATTTTTTCAATTGGAAAAAAGAAAGGAAGGCCTATATCTTGTCCTTCGACAGGGCCTCGAAGGGAAACTCAGGCCAAGCAGGTGGAGGAGGGACAATTGAAAGCCCCAATGCAGAAACAATGGTAAGATATGCCCTGGGTTTAGGTATTGACACCAACAACAGCGCAGAAGCCATGGCATTGTGGCAGGGGATGTGTCAAGCCAGCAAGCATGGGATCCAGAACTTGATCATCGTAGGAGACTCCAGAATGATAATCAGAGCCATTATCCACCGTTCCAAAAACCAAAGTGCAAAACTAAACAACCTGCTGGAAAAAATCTGTCTCCTTCTTAGGAGCTTCACCTCATACAAGTTATTCCATGTTTTGCGAGAGCTGAATGAAGATGCAGATGCTGAAGAAAATAGAGGTGCCCTCTTGGCACCAGGAAGTTTGTATCTGAACGGTTCGCTGTCCACCGTGGAGATGTCGTGACTCATGAACACAGCATGCACTCATTTTTGCAAGTGGCAAAGAGGGGGACAGGATGACAGAGACAGCGACCAGGCTCAGTCAGTCCAGGACCATGCGATTGGATGAAAGGGGCAAAGGAAGGACCGAGTAAGATCGGATCTCAGACAGGGAGGGGATAGAATAGCACCTCAACCATACCTCTTGAAGCAAGCAACCAAGGACAAAATGATGAAGTCCAGGAAGGGCGAGCTTAAATCAGAGACACACCCACAGGCTCAGAGCAGTTCTACGCATAGTTATTCTGTGAATTCGTCTTTGAAGATCCAGGGCACGCGAAGCAAGGGAGGTTCCAAGCGATGGCAGCAAGCTCCAGCAATAAGCTAACCATGGAGGAATGGTTGAAGACCATGGATTCAACTTTGGAGAATCTAAAACAAATGTTACAGTTCCAACTAGATTTTTTAGAGAATCTAGATTCGAAAGCAAGCAGAAGAATGGAGAAGCTGGAGCAAGACATCACCACTGCAAAGTTCGGATTTACGGAGGAACTAAGCAAGCTACATCAAGAACTGAAGAATCCAAAGGAAGAGTTTGAAGAAAGAATAGGTCAGCTGGAAGTGAAAATGTCCCAGCTGAACAATGAATGGAAGAAGGATATCAAAAAATAACCTAGTCGTTCGACTTGAAGCGAACTCATCTCTTCTTCAGCAACTTGACATTTTGTATAGAAGTCAAGGCACTAAATAAGTCTGTAATCATAGGTTTAGTGAGTCGCTTATGTGGGTAAGGTCCAAGCTTAGTGTTTTCAAGAGTTCTGTATCCTCCATACAGGCATTTGCTCAGTGAAGCAATGCCATTTTGTAATCGAACCTGTGGCTTGTCCACCTTTTAATACAAATCCCTCTAACCGTTCTTGTCAAAAAAAATACTACTTAGCTACCGATGGACATTGTATCCTTGATGCAGGCAAGACTTTACCTAGCTACCTATGGAAAATATAGTCTTGTTGCAAGCGGGACTTTTTTCTTTCTGCCTGACTAACTGATGAGCCAGCTAGGCCTGCACTGCTTGGTTGTTGGCACCTTGTGCAAATAGGGAGGGAGAGATGTCAGTAGAGCCAACATCTTTCATCTGAAAATAATCCAAGTAGTGATGTGTTATATCTAAGTTACCTTGTCGAGGTGTCACTCCTTCGTATTTTTCATTGAATGGTTTTAGCTAGGCGCGTGCAATGAATTCCATTCTTTAACTTCACATTTACCCACAATGCTTAATTACATCGATATGTGTCCTCATATGGGAATCAATGGATTAATCACTCATTTTATTACAAATTCTAATCTTATGGTCAAGAATTAAAGATCCTAGCATATTCTCATCCTCGTCACTAAATCAATGAATAGGATTTAATGCTCATAACTTCCTCGCATTTATAAAAGCATATGTTTCCTTGTTTACTTTTTCACATTTACCTAATCTGATTACGAAATTATTTCCCTAGACACTTGATTTCCATGTTTAAATGATTAACAAGGATCAATAGATATGTAATGCATCATTTCCACATTTGGATGATTAGCAAGATTAATTCTATGGTCGTGTGTGTCATATTGGGGTAGGTGTTTCATTTTTGGCATGTTTTTATGAATGTGAAGAGTGCTAGTGTGATAATTTGGCATGTGTCACATGGTAATGCATGTCATCTTTGGCCAACATTGCATATTTCGCCTGGCCCCACGGACTAATGTTTAGGGTTGTTTAATGGTGATATGTTACTAACTCATGCTCAGGTCTGCTTGTTTCTTCAACTTCAATGGAAGGGCCAGTTTCATATTTCATTCATGTGCAAACCTTCCCAAATTCTTGAAAATGTCGTTGATACAAAGATATTCCATGCTGGAAGAGATTGAAAAAAAAATTGTATCATGAGAAATTGGTTTTGAGAGCCAAACTGTGAAGTTTTTCTAATTATTTGTAAGAACTTATACTGTAAGTTTGATGTCCCTGTTATAAATAATTTTGATTGATTTTATTCGTATACGGTGAATGAATTCAATAAGATTTCTCTATTTATCTGCAAGTACACTTCTAGCTTTGTTAGAGCTTCAGATTGTATGTATTAGGGATTATAAATGTATTACGAGTGACTCATAATATAATTAGTAGAGAATGACTCATAAATGTATTACGAGTGACTCATAATATAGATTCAAATTAATTGCACTTGATTATGCACCCATACTTACAATTGCTTGAGGGGAGACTCTATTTGAAACAAGTTTCAGCAGACACTCATTGTTTGGTCTCATTCATCTCACCTCCTATTTGACATAAAAAGGCATCATTTCTCCATTCAAGTAGACAAATTCAAAGCTCATATTGCATACAGATCCCTTTGTTCAAAGGAAAGTTAAAGATATATTGCTAGATACCAATATCTACAAGCGATCTATCTTGTCTTTGATCTTGTTTTAGTATCACCATTGGTAGCAAGATGTTATGTTCTTATTTGTACCTTTATGTTTCCATCATTGTTATCAACATTCTCTTTGGATTGGTAATGTTGGATGTTCCCTCTTCTATTGATTCCTCTCTATGCAAAGAGTAATTGGATCGAATCAATATGTCGATGGAATTCTAACACCCTAACACTAATATTTCCCTAACCCTAATATTATTTTTATAGGGATGGTAATGTTGGATGCCCCCTCGTCCAGTGGTTCCTCTCTATATAAAGACTAACTGGATCGAATCAATTTTTTGATGGAATTCTAACACCCTAACCCTAATATTTCACTAACCCCAATAAGCAACACCTTTGTTTTCCCTTGGGCTACTTGGTGGAGGATTTCTCCTCATCTCCTACTAACATTTGGTGTCGGTGTTGTGATTGTGGTATTTGACCCCTATGCCTCGGTTCCCTTTGTGATTATTTTCCTTTCCCTTACTGCATTCCCTAATAAACAATGGGATATTCTCATCTGTGTGAATTTTGTTCCACTTTAATGCTACCTCTCCCCCTTGTGTGTGTGCATAATAATCCTACATTGGTTGCAGCCTTGAGAATTGGGTGGTTCATTAATCCCTTCACCCACCAAACCATTTTCCAATGGAGGAATCTCTTAGGCCGCTTGATGGAGGATTACTCTCAGTCTACTACTAACATCTGGCGTCGGTGTTGTGATAGTGGTATTTGACCCTCGTGCCTTGGTTTCCTTTTTGATGCTTTTTCTTTCCCTTACTACATTCCATAATAAACAATAGAATATTCTCATCTGCGTGAATTTTGTTCCAATTTAATATTGCCTCTCCCCTGTTTGTGTGTGCATAATAATCCCACATTGGTTGCAGCCTTGAGAATTGGGTGGTTCATTAATCCCTTCACCGACCAACCATTTTCCAATTGTTAAGCCCTAATATTGGCTCATTACCCCTTAATTGGGGCATATTAGATTGGTAATTTTATTTTATTTATGTCGGCTTTAGGCCATTAGTTGTAATTATACCTCCTAGTCTCCTATATATACCAAGGAGACATTTTCATTTTGAATCATCTTGTACTTGAACATTTAAGTGGGGTAAAAGGAGGTTGCCCCCTC
>ML782122.1:143817-181984 GCA_009831015.1 Picea engelmannii | reverse complement strand
TCCTGATACTGCCCCTCTCACCGGACACCATCTGTCCTCCACTCGCTACTCCTGCCTATCACCACCTGGAACCTATCTTCCACTCATACTCCCGTCACCTCCCATGTATCTAACCCTCCTCTCACCACATTCCACCTATCAACCTCCTACCCACATGTCATTTCATGTCACGTCCACTTGTCTCCACCCCATCTGCATCCACATCTTCCACCTCCACTCACTCAATTCCCCTATTGGAAAATCTCCTCCACGCACTCCAGTTCACAACCAGATATGTCTTCCCCATGTCCGCTTGACTGACAGCAGTGCAATTATCCTAGCAAAATAGATGGTATTTAGCAGGGCCAGCAACAGGTTGCATTTAGCTGTCGAAAGTTCAGAGGAGAAGCAGATAATGTGAAGATATACTCATGCATTCAATCATCTCCAGAGGCCTCAAATAGCTTATGCACATGCCAATTCTTGACACGTCGCTTACTTCTGCCACTCCAAGTCTTTTTCTACCAATTCAATTTTATCCATCTCATGCATCACTTTTGTATTAGAGATGGTAGCAGTTTTTAGCTAATCAATTCCAGAGTTATTTTAGATTAAATTAATAAGTGGTCTTTTATGTGTGATAAGAACCACTGTCTTGGTTAAATTAAGTGTGAAGCACACATTGTTGTACTTCATGCAATGTTTTAGTTGAATTAATAATTTGTTCTACAATCAGTTATCTAGAGTTAGGTCTCAGTCCCATATGGACAAGAACCTTTGCAACTCTATTAAATATGTGGTCTTTGTATGTTTTAGGGGTTGGGAGTTTTTGGAAGGAAAGTAGAAGCAGCAGAAGAATTGGACCAGCTCAGTTAATTGTAAAGTTTTCTACCTGTTGAATATATGTTGATGACAGTTGTGTTTTCTTACTTAAATCCTTATGTGTTGATTCTTATATTGAATGTAAATTTTGTGATGTGTGTGATGTACATTTCCTTATTCTTTCAACTACTGTTTTAGTTTATCTCTTGTTGATTATGAAACTTTTTATACAGTTATTTTTCAGTGAAATATCCACTATTTTTCAACCTGTTGAATGATTTTCATCTAGATATTTGTCTAGGTCTTGAGATATTATCTTAAGTCTTAGTTTCTGCACAACAAGTGGTTCATTGCATTGCTTGTTGTTTCTGTATGTGTGTGTCTTTTCATACCCTCAATTTTCATTTAATACCCATACCATTAGAAAAGGAGAACCTACTTTTACACTATGTGTCCTGCCCTACCATAGCATCATCTTTGAAAACATGTCCTTAAGCTTACCAACAAAACCAATTTCTTAAGGAATAATCATTCCAAACTGATAGGTGGCCTAGATTTTCCCTTTAGCAGTCAGGTGCAGACCTTAGGACCAACATATTATGGCATCATTGTCGGGGAAAGGAGTAACGAAATATCTTTCCCTGGGAGAACGACATTGATTAGCTCTGACCTTTGATGGTGAACAAAGAGGAGACACAGACAGATTGGCATCTTTCACCTGGTGACTCCACTGAGTAACATTTAAAAAATAAATACGGGTACCCAGAAAAGGATTCAACGGATCCAAATCTGAAAATAGCAAAGCCAAGAAGGCTCATTCTAACCCTGAGAAGGACACAGTAGTTTCTGAGCCAGAAAGGCAACTAAGAAAATATACCCTAGCTCAGAGATATACCTCCCCCTCAAGGGTAAAGCTGCACACAAAGAGCCTACATATAATCACAATCACAAGCAACTTGAATTTTCTATCCCTGAGAATCATAATTCCAAATAATCTCAGACATCTCCAACTCTTGATTCTACTTCAGCATCCAGTCCTTCATCCACCCCTGTATCTCCCATAAATTTACAGATTCCTATTGTTCAAGCTATGGTTGTCAACAGGATGGATGTCATTATTGTTTCCAGATATGCACCCCTAGTGTTGCATGTAGGCTTACATGCACTCCTAGCCACAGATTACATGAAATATTTACCAAGGTATAATGGGGAAGGTGAGGTAATTGTTGAGGAACATTTGGTAGTCTTTTACAACTTTGCAGATAACTTTAACACTGATAATGTGGATGTATGGATGAGGTTGTTTCTGAAGAGTCTAGATGGGGAAAGTAAGAAAGTGGTTCAGGGGTCTTCCTCCAGCCTCCATTGCAGATATTGAGGCGTTGGATGAAACTTTCATAAAGAAATGGGAAGATAGGAGAGATTACCTCTACTACATCATTGAATCTCGGGCCCTAAAGAGAAATAATGGTGAATCTATTTCAGACTTCACCAAGAGATTCAATAAAATGTATGGCAGAATTACATATGAGATTAAACCAACTGAAGCCTCTGCAAAGATCACTTATGCCAATGCATTTGATGTATATTTCTCCCTCCTCCTTAGAGAGAGAAGATCAACCACATTGTTTTCCATGCAGGAAGAAGCCATTGAGGTTGAATCTAATATTTTGGCATCATACGGATTAAAGACCAGATATGATAAAGATAAGAAAAAACAGAGAGAGGATTACCCTGCCTCCTCTAACTCAGCCACATCTCATCCAAAACTTGATGAAACGACCAAAACTTTGAAGGATATGACTTATGAAATAGCTAAGATGAAGTGGGAATCTAAATATCCAAACAGATATTTTCAAGGGGCTAGTAATCAAAATCAAAATCAGTTCAAAAGGCCTAATGATGCCCCTCAAATAATACAGAGAGAAAGGAGAAATGTTGATGATCAAAGGGCACTGCCTCCTTTCCAAAACAATCAAATTGAGGAGATGAATGCAGACGGTGATGTTGTGGATGATATTGTTGTTCTTTTCAATGAAACAGATTAGTATACCAGACATTTAACACAGCAAGAATATGAGGTAGCACAATTATCAAATCAGTTCGAAAATCAGACAAAGGAGGAGGGAGTTATTCATGGCCAACCCAAGAAGAAATATGATTTGAGGATGAGATCAGGGGCTCCCAAAGCCACTACCTTTGATCAAAACAAACAAGTTTAAGCTCCTCCCAAGCCAAATCCAAGTAAAGGTATGTCATCTAAAACTCATCCACCTCCCTCATCTAAACATGCATGCCCTGAAATAAAAGAAGTTGATAGGCCACCAGCCTCATTCAGCCTAGAACATAAGTTGACAAAGATCAAGATCCATGTGCCTCTGGTAGAATTGATGAAGAATGAACCTTTAAAAAAATATATCATGAAATTTTTGGAGCCAACTTCTTCTAGTGTATATTCTGATGTAATAAGTTTGTAGGATGAAAACCCAACCATTACTGTGGGTCCACACATTGAGGATGGATTTGATGCTTCTCCTCCATTCTATATATCTTTGAATTTCCATGATAAGATCTTGCATAAATGTCTTATGGACTCAGGAACCTCTCACAATGTCATGCCCAAATTTGTTATGGAAGATCTAGGTGTGGAGATCACCAAACCTTACCAGGACCTGTACTCCTTTGATTCTAAGAAAGTAAAATGTCTCAGATTGATAAAGGATATGGTGGTTTAATTGGCACAATTACCCATGAAGAGTGTAACGATGGACATTGTGGTGGCCAACAATCCCCCAAAGTTTGGTATGCTCTTATCCAGAACTTGGGCTAAGAAGGTTGGAGGATCGTTGCAAATGGACCTCACTTATGTCACCATCCCTATGTTTGGAGGAGAACATAGGAGGTTATACAGAGAGGTAAGGTTAGCCTACATTGTCAGTGATCATCAAAACCCAAGCAATCGCCCAATTTATGTTGTTGAGGATGATATTGGCTCATCTATATTTCATTTAAATTATGACGAACCTAAAATATCAGTTGGCCAATTCTTATAACCCTAAATTGCTCCATACATGCGTACTTGGCATTTGGCCCTCTTACTTGCTATTTTTTCCAAGCCATCATTGAGTTGCTCTTCTTAAAAACTCGTTTTTTGAAGATATATGTGCCCTGCACCATTACTGCCTGCGTACACATGCATGTTGCACCACTGCATCTCTCGTACATACGCTAGATGCACCATTACAACCCGTGTATACTTGCAAAGGTTGAAAAAATTAAAAAAAGTTGCAAGGAATTCGTTGATATTACGGGCTATTGGGTAGTTTCCCAACTAATCCACCACCTATAGCCCGTCACCCAACCAAATAACCATCCTTTTTTCATATAAAAGGAGGTTTTGGAGTCTCACTCCTAATCTAAGAATAGGAACAGTGAAACTCTGCCCGTTTCGCATCCCCTCCTTGCCCCAAGCATTTGCAGCCTTGTTGTGAGAATTGCATCAGATTTCCCCATTTTTCCCTTTTTCCTCCATCATAAGCCCATTCCATTTCCAAGAAGAAGGTTGAGAGGAGAAAGATACGTAGAGGTTAACTTGGATCTTGGTGAAGAGGATTCGAATCAGGTTCATGGAGCATTAGCCAACCTTGTTGTAAGTAATCATTGTGATATCAATAAAAGAAATACTTTTCTTGTCCTGAAATACGATGTGTCAAATGTTTGAATTTGATTTATGTTTTATTCTAACATATAACCCATGATTTATATATGAAATGCATGTTTGTAGTTTCTTGTTTATATGTTTTTGAATGCAGGCCAACCTTGGGAGGAGGTTCACAGTCAGCAGAGCTATCAAGCGCGAGAGGATCGACACCAAACGCAGACTAAAAGGTACAATTACCTAATCCTTATCACTTTGTCTTTCATGTATGATTCTAGGATATGTTTGGGGTAGTTAGAAAAGTAGTATAATTTTACATGGTCATTGATCTGCCTACATTATAAACCCTGGTGTATCCATAGGGGAGTTTTTATCGCTAGCATAACTGGTGACCATACTGGGGAAGCCTTTAGGGTTTTAGGGGATTTTTTGGGTGTTTGATTGGTTTTATACCTTTTGAGTTTCTTTTTGAGTCTTCTGAGTCTTTAAGGGATTCTGGTCACCTATTGGTACCATACTAGTTTCTCCCTACCATGTTAGTCTGTCTGTTTTACTTTTCTTTTAAGAAGTACAGAGGTGTACGCGGCCTATTGTGGGTTAGCACGTGTACATATGTGCCCTTCTTTAAAAACAGCGCACGAACATATGCAGGCTTCTTAAGCATCAGTAGTGTGCATGTGTCAAGAAATTCTTTTTAGAAGAGGTAGTCAACCTCTTCCCTGATTGAAGTTTTTACTTCTCAGGGTTTCTTGTTTAGGTACAGTGTCTCTGGTTTTTACAGTTGAAGCCTGGGTTGGATGGCAGTTTGCTTATCTTTTTAAATATTTCTTGTGTTTAATTTTGAAAGGGTTTTAGGCGAGTCTTTGAGTTGTTGATCAGCCTGTTTGGTGTCTTTAGTGACTCCCTGCAATCCGTAGTGGGACAGAGGTTAGTTTTCAGTCTTGTCTTGTTTTTCACTTTTTCCCCTTTCACTTGCTTTAAAGAAAAAGAAAAAGAAGTTATTTCAAGTTTCTTGTTTGAAGCATAAAAAAATATAGAAAAATATTTCATTTCTTTGTTTGGTTAACTAGTTGGGTTGGTTATTTTTCTTGTTAGGAAAAAGAGTTATTTTCTTAAGTTCTTTACTCACTGCTTAGAACATTAAGCATCTCATAGTCGAGTGAAATTTTGTTTTAGGTTTTCCTTTAAAATATCTTAGAAAATGTTAATTATGAAAAGTTGGTTAAAGAGTTAGTTGCAAATATTTATTGTCAACTAGACGTAATTTTTCTTTCAGTTTCGTTTATTTCTCCTTCTTCATCTTCCATACACATCACTAGTTTCACTCCCATTTCCTTGAGTTAAAACAATCCATTTAAAATAAACACTAATTAAAATCAACTAGACTTTATGTTTGTAGGGTCAATCAACTAGTTTAGGCTAGAGCCTTGTATTAGGTTGGAGAGGAAACTCTTCAAGGCTTATAAACGAACATTGGAGTCAGATCTAGGGAGTGTAAAAATTCCAGTAAACGTGAAAGTTATCTGGGACCCCCCTCTAACACAAGGGATAAACACGAGGTCGTGTGCGGAAAGGTAGCAGAGATAACCCCTCAAAAGTCGAACCAAGCGTAGTGGGGAACGCATATTGAAGACTTGTTGTGGGATATTGTCGGTTGCATTTGCCTACGAATCTTTGTGGACCCTGAATCCGTTCAAGATCGTCTGTTGTCTTTCGAACCACTTTCTTTAGATACCCTCGATAGGTTTTGGGCTTGTTACCTTGCTCATTGTGGTCCACCCGACTGTCGACTGTACCTGCCTGGTGATTGTTCGTGAGTTGGAAACTTAGTTGTCTTTATTATAGGGACTTACACATGTGACTGTGGGGGTATACCATAGTACCTAGGGCAGATGTTGGGACACGGTTTGCAGAGTATACCCGGAGGGTTATTCCGTGTTCAAGTTGCACTTGCATTGGTAAGTTTCTCTAGTGTTGGATGGTGTAACTGTTCTTCCAACTAGATAGTGTTTTCTTGCTTTATCTTGTAGGAACTTTTCTAGTGTGTACTTGTTTTCAAACGTTAGTAAAATCCTTACTGTGTCATTGATCTTCTCACAAAGTGGAAGATCAAGAGCTCTACCACTCACGAAGGCTTCAGGGCCTACCATCAGTTACTTTGGAGCCACCACCGCCACCATTACGGCGAAGATTTGACCAGCAAGGGTCATTTGAAGTGATCAAGCCATAGTAAATTGTGCCTGAGCCAGCTCCAAGAGGATAACACTCAAATCCAAAGGAACCTATTGTTTCTGACCATTGAGCAGAAGCTCTCGGGCCAGCCAACACTCTGATCGCTGATTTTTCAGTGCCACTCTTGATACAAGTTGTCCCTCCGAGGGTAACACATCATGAGCATCAGATACTCTTACAAGCATATATGGAATAAAATGTTGCTACTTTGTCAGGGAGCCCTCACACTCCCTCAACGGTCGCCACCATAGGGGGCATTCTGCCTCCTAACCCACCTTCGCCAGTCCGTACCACCATGGTCTTGACCACCTCTACTTTGGGCAGTGGTTTGATTTCATCTATGGCATCGAACACCACTATGTTCACGCAGTGTGCGATGGGCCCTCCATTTTCATATGGGATGCTTGGCTTTGATACGAACTTCGTCCTTACCTACTTCACCCTACATACCATGGGTCTGGGGGCAGGGAGCTCAAATTATCCTTTGCAAGGGTCCATGGGGGGAACCTCATCCCCCTATAATGCTATCCCTTGTGGCAGAGGTCATATACCTCCTTCGTCCCCCTCGCTCAGTGGTACTCCCCAGGAACCCGTCGGGCCAAACATGAACTACATCTTGTTTGGAGCAGGCAATCTAGGACCTTCTTCCTACACCACGCCAGTGGGTTCAATGTCATTCTATTTTTTCGGTGTGTTTGGTAATAACGCCTTCTCGTCCGTTGTTGTCTTGGCCGGGGGAAACCCTGGTTTTGGACAACATAATCTTGTGCAGGGTACTATTCCTACACAGGGGGAAAACCTAGGAGTCTTCTCCTCACAAGGAATATGGAATCTGTGGTAGGGAGGAGTTCCCTCCTCAAGGATGCCAACTAGGGGAAACCCCTTCCATTGTCAATGGAACCTCGGGAAAGTCTCAGTACCTATGCATGTCGGATCGGCAGGGGGCAACCCTTTCCAGAATCTTTGGAACACAACACAGGGAGAAATCCCTGCCCAGCCCTCAACGTCCAATTACGGGAATCAGTCGATGATGTCCCAACAAACGTATTATTTGTACGCTATCCAAGGCCATGGTATTTACCAGAACCCTAGTCAGCAACCCAACTTTTCCTAACAGCCTGGTGCCAGTCAAACTCTAGGCTCCTTTCTTCTTGTACATAGTCAACAGCCCAGGCTATCGTTTCTAGCAACATTACATTTTTCAAACTTGTCAAGGTTGTTAAAAGACCCAATTTTTCACGATCCGTGTTGGCCTCCCACGCTGACTAAGTTGCCCTCCAACATTCCAAAGTTTTAAGGTAAGCATGGAGAATATCTGGGTGATCATGTGATAAATTTTCACATACGGTGCTCGTCAAACTCACTGCGAGACGAATCCGTACATTTGCACTTGTTTCAACGTACTCTTATTGGGGGTGTCGCGAAATGGTACAACGAGCTCGACCGCTCAAGATACTCTTACTTTAGCAATTTGGCGATGGTTTTTCTTAACCATTTCCAACTACCTGTGAGATATGATGTCGACATCGAATTGTTGGCCAACTTTGAGCAGAAAAAGGCCAATCATATCTCGGATCACATCCGAGAATGGTGGCGTCAGAAGAGTTTGATAAAAGTACAAGTACCACCGGCTTTCCTACTGGAGTGGTTCCTTAAGACTTTTCTACCTCAGTTATCCAAGGGTGTTGTAACGTCGGGAGTGTTTTCATAGGAGAAGGTGATAAGGAAAGCACAACAGCTTGAACTGATATACTCTCAGTCTGGTTTACTCTATGAGATTTTTCCAGATGCACCACACTCCATCCTTGACAAGGCCAGACACAAGTTTGGACCACATGTCGATGGTATAGTTGGTTCAGTACAAGAAAATTTCATTAATCGGCTATCAAATCAATTACAACAATTGTCGATACAGCAGACAGCATCCAACCAGACCTCTGGTTCAGTTTCTCCCCCTACCCAAATGTCGGGCGTACATAGTGTGCATTCGACGAACCTGAAGGCCAACTAGCATCCCGACGGAAAGAAAAAACAATGAAACAAGAAGGGAAAGGGGATAATAAACCCAACAATAATTTTGGTGGGGGAAACATAAAGAAGAGAAATTTGAAGTATCTATGTAACCTTTTCACAGAATACCATCCGACTCACCTGTGCCCTCGACTTACAGAGGCCCAAAATTTATTGGCATAGTAGCAGCCTATTGTGTTAACGAACCCATTTCCACAAGGGAAAAATATGACTCAAGCCTCTTTGAGCGCGGATGGGGTAGTCAGGGACCCCCTTCCTCTTCTAGTAATCCCTCAGTCACGAATGTTTATATGATGAAAGGTGACGCTTACATAGCAACTAGGGCACATGATTACGAAATGTCGGAAACTGATGAAAATGGTAAGGAAGTCGTAAACCCATTTGTTCCTCTACAGAATGAGAAGACGATGGGAGAAACAATGACATGCATCTTGAAAGGGGTGTTCAAGAAATATTTTCATAATCCAAACACGAGGGCCACCCAGAATTACTCTGTGGTGGAGGATTTGTTATAAACCCCTTGCGCGATGTCTGCTTTGGAGGTCCTCCATAGCTTCCCTTTGCAGAGAAAGGCTCTGTTGTCCGCTTTGGGATCTGTTGAGACCTGTAATCTGGGAATGATCAATCTTGATACGAATGACTTGAAACCTCGTCTCCCTTACCACGTGGCATTTCAGATAGTAGTGGCTCACACCACGAAATATTTTACTCGGAATATTTTTTGCACGGTGGTTGATGAGGGCACCTCGACTTGCGTGATGTCGTTGGCGTATTGGAAGGCCATTGGTCAACCCATTTTGTCTCTGTCACCTACTCTGCTTACTTCTTTCAACAGTAATTCTTTCAAACCACATGGAATCATTCCTTCTGTCCCTGTGTAGTTAGGAGGGAAGACTATGTGTGTCGAAGTTGAAGTGGTCGATGCACCTCTTGACTACAACCTTCTGTTAGGAAGGACTTGGACCTATGCAATGCATGCAGTGATTTCCACAGTTTTTTGGGTCTTGTTGTTTCCACAAGAGGGTTGAATCGTAACCATTGACCAGTTTTCCTTCTCCAGGCCTGACCCTTCATCAAGGGCATCCACAGTCCCGATGATTGATAACCCTCATCCTGGCATCCTCAATGTAGGGGTTGGTTTGTGCCCACCTTTGATGGGTACTTTTGATTACCCCCCTCCCTCTGGCGATGTCAAGATGATATCAGTTTCCCCCGACCAGCCTAGGAATGAAATATTTCAAGTGTCGTCGTTCCATACAACTTACTTTAACAATCTGTGAAATCTTCCTTCCCCATCAGCCTCAATGGAAGGAACAGGGAATCCTGGCATGGTCATGCCCTTATCCGTAGTAGAAGTTGCATACAGTATTGTTCAGCAAGATTCGGATGACCCCGATCTGACTCCTGCACAGGAGTTATATCCAGTTCTCAAGCCTATTTGGGCTCAAGGTTCCCTCGCCACTACTGATTCTTTAGACTTGGCCTTGCCCTATAATGAGGCGATATTAGAGGCATTGACTGGTCTGGACAGACCCTGGGATGATATCCATCAAAGATCTTATTTCCTCCCAGAGTTAAGAAGAATAGAGACAGGGGAATTCGTGTTGACTATGACTGGAGATAGGTCTTGTCCTATTATTCCTCTGGTTACGCATGCATTTTACACCGAGGGTAATATGGAAACTATAGCTGAAACGATACCTATTGACATCTCTAGAACCCCTGGCATCATGGAGAATGTCTTCGTCAGAGTGGAATTCTCCCCTGAGGAGATTCGGATCTAAACATATTTATTTAAGGAATTTCGCGACGTTTTTGCCTAGTCTTACGAGGAAATGTCAGGCATTGATCCAAGAATTGTCAAACATGAGATAACGACTTATCCTGATGCCATGCCGATCTGACAGAAGCTTCATCTGGTGAATCCTAGGAAAGAGGCAACTATTAAGGCTAAAGTAGATAAACTGCTCAAAATCGGTTTCATCTACCTCGTTCAGTTGACTCAATGGGTGTCAAATCTCGTTTCAGTCAACAAAAATCAAGGTATGATTTGCGTGTGTATGGACTTTCATGATTTGAACAAGGCATGTCCAAAGGATAATTTCCCCACCCCGTTCATTGACTAGATTTTCAATGAATGCGCAGGCTATGAGGTCTTTTCTTTTAGGATGGTTTTTCGAGATACAACTAGATACAGATCAAACCCAAAGACCAGCATAAAACAACTTTTATCTATCCGTGGGGCACATTTTCTTATCGTAAGATGCCTTCTAGCCTGAAGAATGTTGGAGCCACTTTTCAATGAGCCATGTCTTTTGATTTCCATGACCTTAGACATATAGTCGAGGCTTATCTCGATGATTTATCATCACGATCTCATAAGAGAGTTGATCATCCCACACACCTCTGACTAATATTTGAGTGATGTTGCTACTATCAGATTCACTTGGATCCTAACAAATGCAGTTTCTACATGACGTCAGGTTGTCTTCTAGGTTTCATAGTTTTGACAACAGGGATCAAGGTTGATCCTCTGAAGGTTGAGGCGAAAGTTCAGTTTCATCCCCCGTGCACAGTCCCTCAGCTTCAAAGTTTACAGGGAAAAGTGAACTTTTTTCGGCATTTTATTGCAAACTATGTCGAGATCACTAAAGGGTTCATGCATTTACTGAAAAAGGGAGTCCCTTTCTATTGGGATGAAGCCTCTCAGTGTTCTTTTGAAGCGTTGAAACGTGCCCTCACATATGCCCCTCTGCTCTGACCTCCCAATTATAATAAAGATTTATTATTATACTTGGTCATTGTAGATTCGACCATCGATATGGTCTTGGTTCAAGAGGACGATCTGCTCGAAGATCATGTGATTTATTACCTGAGTCGAGGCCTGGTTGGACCAGAAATCAACTACTCCCATGTTGAGAAGCTTATGTTGGCAGTAGTGCATGTTGTTTAGTGGTTCCGTCATTATATTCTGCTTCGTAAGACCACCATCGTTTACGTTGTGAATCCATTGTTGNGGGGGGGGGGGGGGGGGGGTGAATCAGTTGCTATTGTGCTTAAACAATTATACCCATTTTAAACTCTTCAAAAAACACTTAATCATGATCACAATGATACACGGAAGTAAGCACTAGAATATTAAACATCAATCACACACATGAAATACACAGAGATAGATATTTCCTGAGGAAACCCATAAAGGGAAAAACCTCTTCTTCTTGATATGATAAGTAATCTTTATTTTCTTTACATTATCATTCTTATGAGCACCAACTCATTGTGAGGCTACCACCTCTGTCTTGCAAGATGCAACTTGCTAAGAGCACCAAATCTCTAGTTTCTCTAGCATGCACTAGAAGGAAGCACCAACTCCCTGAGTGTTCCAGTACCAACTGGATGGAAGCACCAACTTCCAGTCACACAAGCACCAACCTATATAATAGAGAACAGTAGTTCTCCCTTGCACCACCTTGCCACCCTAGTTTTTTTGGTTGTAACCAGATGGAAGCTACAACTCCATGTTCTTCAAGCACCCACTTGAAACTCTGAGGACACCAAACCTCCCAAGCACCTCCCTACCACCCTGAAATATAAATCTTTTCCTTTTACAACTTATCACAGTGATACAACATTTATCTATGGCTTAACAGTCACATCATTGTTCAGCTACACTACTCTGCTCTGCCTGAGCACCTCGACTTTCTCTTCTTCTCTCAGATATTCATCTTTGTTCCTCGCTTATTCTCACTTCAACTCCTGCATAGCATGCTTATACACGCATGCATCACACACAATCGCATTTCTACCTCACACCCACATAGCTCCCAACCATAATGCAATTCCTTCACGGTTCTACATACCATTCTCACATCGAGTCATCTCATGATCATCATCACAACTCTTCATCTTCTCTGGAAGTTTTGTTGCCTATGAGTTCATCATCAACGGTTTTTATGATGAGATTCCTTAGCCTCTCTGGCAATCGATACTCTTCATCTTCTCTGTCATTACCGAATCTCTTCATCATCACTGGACGTTATCCTGAGATTCCTTGGCTTATCTGGCAGTCGAGACTCTTCATCTTCTCTCTCGATCACCCTGAAGCCTCTTCAAATTCTCTATGCAAAAACAATCAGTGGTTTCTGGCAGTTCCCCAGAGAACCTCTGTGCCCTCATGCTCATGGCACATTTTCCCTTTCTGCAAAAAACTACATAGTTGGCGCTAGCTCTTCTGTCTAAGACCCTTCCTTTCACGTGACCATTGGCGGTGAACATCCACCTATCCAACAAGTGCTTAGTGACTCGCAACATCAGGGATCTTGGTATGATACATCTCGACTCTCCCAAGCTACGATATCGAAATGGAGCTTAGCTGGACTAGCTCCTTTCTCTCACATGACCATGAGTTGTGACCGAATGCTAAACATAAAGTGATTTCGTGATTTCACATATCGCGACCTCCTGTTGTGAGTTGCTTTCAAACTCCTAAAATGCGAAACTCTAAAATGGAGCTTAGCAGTGCTAGCTCCTTCACTTATCTTCCTCTGATGTGACCACAAGCTAAGACCAGGGGCCAAACACGAGTTTGTTTCTCTATTTCTCATATCCTGACCTCCTGTTGTGAGTTGCTTCCAAACTCCTGAAACGCGAAAATCTGAAATGTTTCATATCAGATCAACGGTCGAGATCTCTCCCTCTGATCGACAGTTGTGATCAATATCATGGACTCTGACTTCATATCATATCAATGCTCCAGATCCTTGGTGATCCGACGATCCAGATCATTTCGCAACTTCGTATATCGTGAGTTCCCACAACTCGCACCTCCTTCCTTTGACTTTTCAGTCAGCAAAATCCTGATCTTTCGCCATGTATCCTCTGGATCCTACGGCTCAGGTCATTTCACGACTTCGCATATTGCGAGTTATAAGGGTTAGAGCACCTCCTTCCTTTGACCTTTCAGTCAGCGAAATGATGATCTTTCGCCACATATCCTCTGGATCCTACGGCTCAAGTCATTTTGCGACTTCGCATATCGCGAGTTCAAGGGATTAGAGCTCCTCCTTCCTTTAACCTTTCAGTCAGTGAAATGATGATCCTTTGCCACATGTCATCTCTAACGATGGATGATTCTGATGACTTCAAAACTTGTCTCATGCACTTTCCTTAGGATCCAACAGCTGTTGGTCTACGCACTCAGATATAATGGCTGAGATCTGATCTCCTCATCTGTGCTTCCTTTGGTCACTGGATTCTGATCTGACAGCCATTGTTGCTCCTCCTTATGATATTACACTTCCTCCCAACCTGGAAGAATGACTAAGTGTCAAAGGCCTCGACCTTTGAACCTTCTGCGATTCCTTCTCTTGGACCTCAGTTGCACTTCTGGAAAGCACAAAGCGCTATCTCTTTTGAGCTTTGTTGTTCCTACATATTGTTCACTCCTTGCCTGTTTTCCATTGATTCAAACTCACACTATTCCTCATGAGCTTCTTAAGCTTGCTCTTTTGTGTCTTCGTTGCTATTATTTCCATGCACACTCTTCCTATAAACCTGTCAACATCGTTCTGCCAACATCGTTGTTGTTCTTGCCATCTTGTTTGTCATCGACATTGCATCTTCATTGTTGTTCTTTCCATCAATGACAAGCATATTCTGCCTTCTATCTATAAACATGCCAACAATCTCCCCCTTTGGCATTGATGGAAACCATGATCAGCTTCACTGTCCTACTGACATCTCCATTTGTAGCATCTGGATCTCTCCTTTTCTCCCCCTTTGACATCAATGTCAAAGAAAACATGCTCCCCCTGAGTTGTGACAATATTTTTCAGAGGTATCATATATTCAACCAACATAAACTCCTCCTGACAAGATGGACTCTCTTAACTTGATAACAGGGTCACGCCCAACTTCTAGTGTAGATACTCAAATTAAGCTTGTGCAAGTGGTTTAGTGAAAATATCATCAATCTGATCTTTGGATGGGATGTAATGCAAAGAAACCACAAAGTTGGTTATCTGTTCCCTCAAAAAGTGATACTTGATGGGTATATGCTTGGTCTTGGGGTGAAAGACAGGATTCTTTGACACACTAATTGCACTGGTATTATCACAATGGATTGGGATCGGTGTAGTATAATTTACCTTCAAGTCTACAAGTGTCTGAATCATCCACAACACTTGGGTACAGCAAGTGGCAGTTGCAATGTATTCAGCTTTTGTAGTTGATAAGGAAATGGAACCTTGCTTCTTGCTCAACCATGATACAAGGGAATCTCCTAAGAAGAATGCACCTCCACTCATGCTTTTCCTTTCATCTACGTAGTTATCCCAATCAACATATGAATAGACTAATGGTTGAAAATTTTGATTCCTAGGATACCATAAGCCATAGTCCATTGTTCCTTTCAAGTATCTGAATATTTTGTTGACAGCTAACAAATGACTCTGTTTAGGTGCGGCCTGATACCTTCCTACCAGTCCAACAGCATGCATTTTGTCTAGACGGGATGTTGTGATGTATAATAGGCTACCTATCATAGACCTATATGAACTCTGATCAACATCAGGTGAGTCATCATCCTTTTTTAACTTACATCCAGTGACCATAGGTGTGCTCATAGGTTTAGAATATTCCATTTGAAACCTTTTCAACATTTCTCTTAGATATTTTTCTTGAGAAAGAAATATTCCTTTAGACTTCTGAGTAATTTGTAGGCCAAGAAAAAATGGCAGTTCCCCTATCATAGACATTTCAAATTTAGACTGCATGGCAGAAGCAAACCATTTTACCAGTGAATCATTATTACTACCGAAGATGATGTCATCTACATAGACCAACACAATGAGAAAATCATTACCCTCTATTTTGATATATAGATTGTTGTCAATTCTTCCTCTCTTTAACCCTTTGTTCTATAGATATGTATCCAGTCTATGATACCAGGCACAAGGAGCTTGTTTCAACCCATATAAGGCTTTCTTCAGCTTGCAGACAAAGTCAGGGTTATCTGAAAGTTGGAACCGTTGCTCCATATAGACTTCTTCTTTTAGATCTCCATTTAGAAAAGATAACTTGACATCCATTTGATAGACTTTAAACTTCTTATGACAAGCATAGGCAAGAAACATTCTAATAGCTTCTAATCTTGCTACAAGAGCAAATGTTTCATCAAAGTCCACTCCTTCTATTTGAGCATATCCTTTGCAGACCAATCTAGCTTTATTTCTTACAATATTTCCTTGCTCATTCATCTTATTTTTGTAGACCCATTTTGATCCTATTACATATTTATTTGTTGGCCTAGGAACGAGTTCCCAACTGTAATTCTTTTCAATCTGGTCCAGTTCCTCATTCATTTATTTTAACCAATTTACGTCTTTACTAGCCTCATTGAAGTTCTTGGGTTCCACCATAGATATGAAGGCTATATGTGATTGCTCAGTCTTTTTTATTATCCTTCTCCTGGTTTGTACACCTTTTCCTTTTTCACCAATTATCTCGCTTGCAGGATTATTCTTTTGAGTAATTCTGGAGGAAGAATTTGATGTTGTATGTTGATTTGAGTTTGCCTGAGTATTTGCATCTTCATCTGACTCAGAGTATTCTTGTTTTGATTCTTGGACATATTCAACTTCAACTTCATCTATATCCTCTATTGTTGATTCAATATTGTTCACCTCTCTCACTGGAATTCCTTCATCAACTTTTATGTCAATACAGTCAACCAATTTATGTAGCTTCTTATTATAGCATCTGTATCCTTTACTATTTGTAGCATACCCTAAGAAGATTCCTTCATCAGCCCTATCATCATACTTTCCAAGGTTCTCACTATTATTTTTTATATAGAACTTACTCCCAAAGACTTTGAAGTGTTTGATTGAAGCAGGTCTTCCATACCATAATTCATAAGGTGTCTTGTTACTGTGTGGTCTGAGGTGGGATTTGTTAAGAACATGGACTGTTGTGTGTATTGTTTCTACCCAGCAGGTTTGACCAATGTTCTTCTCATTCATCATTGACCTATCCATTTGATGAACTATTTTGTTTTGCCTCTCAACTACTCCATTTTGCTGTGGAGTTCCTAGGATTGTGTATTCTCTCTTGATCCCTTGTTTATCACAAAATTCCTTGAAATCACTTGACATAAATTCTCCTCCTCTGTCTAATCTTACTGCCTTTAACCTCTTGCCTGTTTGATTCTCATTTAAAACCTTAAATATTTTAAATTTCTCAAATGCTTCAACTTTTTCTTTGAGAAAATCAACCCAAGTAAGTCTGGAGTAATCTTCAAAGATCAGCATGTTGAGTGCTCAACACACCCTAAAAGTTTTGTGACCACTTCCTTTTGGGTACCACCTTGTCTTCTACCTTCAATTTTTTTCACCGTGGTTTGAGCCTAATAACCTTCTTATCTGATATGTTTCATATCTGAGTTTCTCTTGAGCATATTAAGAACCATCTTGAGAAACACCATGACTGATCAAGGAACCAGCGACCCAGATTTCTCCCGGCTTTCTTGAGAAGTTCGGCATCGGTGAAAGATTAAGGTAGAAAAAATTGTATGGGAAGTCAAAGCAGTCGAGTGCTGAAATTCTTTGGCGTCGGCTGATAAGAGTATCTCTTTTACAAATATAGCCTCCGAAAAGATTTTTCCGAAGGCTAATTCTTTCGGCTTCGGCAGAAAAGTGCGATTTTAAGTGTCGCACATAGATAAAAGCAACATTGTCGACCGTCGAACTCTCAAAACAAGTTCGGTATCGGTGAGAGGGAACTAATTAATCACTCCAATGACTCTTGGTATCGACAGTTGTGACCTCTAGTCTTTTATCAAAAAATGCTCGGTACAAGTGAAATTCCAAGCATGACTTTTATCCACTAGTCGAATATCTTTCCTTGATTAATTTTTTTTTATAACCAAAATCGATAATCCCGTGGAAGTAGTAATTGATATCAAAGTTTTACAAAGAAAAACATTAACAAATCGTGACGTAAAAACAATGATTCCAAAAGATCTAATATTTTACGCAAAAGATTTAAAGAAGAATACATGTTTGATTCACAGCATGATACTTTTAAAAATATATATATATATACAATCAAAATCCTCCGCCAGGCTTGGTTTACATACGAATAGACAACCCCGACGACTCGACTAACCTGCCCGATCATCGTGAGATTACAAAATTTTACAAAGAAGAAAGACAAAGAGGTGTTAAGCCACACTTTCAGGAACACAGCTCGAGAACCCACTAACTATGTTTTTCCTATGATTTGGTCGTCTCTCAAGTTTTCTTTCACGCTTTGTGGTGTCTTATGCTCCATTGTCCCTGTCATCCGTTGTGCCTCGCGTAACTCCACAATCGTGTCTTGTGCTTCCCTAAGTTGTCTCTACAGCCAAACAGTGCTCCCCGCGCGACCTTGTGGCAGCGGTATCCTCTGGGTTTTTTCCGCCAACTGACGTCGTAGTTCCCTATTCTCTTGGTAAAGCTCAACTATTGCAAATTGAGCCTGCTCTAGTTGTTGAGTGGAATTTTCGACGAAAGAACCCGGCTCTTTAGCCCTCCCCTTTCTTCTTCTGCCTCCTTTTCTAGCTGTCCCGACCAACTCCGAACAATCGATAGGAATTACAGACTCCTCGAGGGTTGGACATGCACTCAATTCAGCCTTGGGGTGGTCCCCCTCTCCTTCCCAAGTTTTCTTCTTATGCCTTCCTCTTCTCCATAGTTTCGGTCCCGAAGAAGGCGCAGTCTCTAGCTTATTTCTCCCGGACGTATCTACGACCACCCCAGGCTCGTGTTTGGATGTTGACGTTGCCTCCAGGCAGATAGTTGTACCTCTTGAAGCCCACAGGAAGGAGTCCCAAGTGCACTAGGGATGAGACCTCGCACTCTAGCTTCCTCGTGGGCCTCGTCCCATGTTTGAAGGAGATCCCATAATCACAAAGCGTAAGAGACTC
This sequence comes from Picea engelmannii, assembly GCA_009831015.1. Taxonomy (NCBI): domain Eukaryota; kingdom Viridiplantae; phylum Streptophyta; class Pinopsida; order Pinales; family Pinaceae; genus Picea; species Picea engelmannii. The sequence continues at coordinate 163,298 of ML782122.1, read as the reverse complement.
AGGGCATCTGCAGATGGCAAAGGATTACTCAACGGGACGTCACCAAGATGGACTTACCGAACCAGATCCCCAGGGAATATGAGCTTGACATATAAGAAGGATTGCTCGCAAATCTCTTGGATTTATAGGGAAATAAAAGAGAGACACTAGGCTCGCCAACATAATACCCGTGCCTCACAACATGATGTTTAAAAAATTGTGGCACACCACAGCTAATCGACGGATGCGATCCAGAACATGAAAGCACCACCGATCGGGGTTGCAGGAAAGCATCCAGTGTGATCCTTTCGATCCTTTTGAACATTCGAACCTCTGTTATTTATAAATGACGCTTGGCACGCTTGGTGGTACAAGTTCCGGAGGCATTTAAAGACCTTCTTTGTACGATATTCGACCTCTCGGGAGCACACACGCGCATAATTCATCCTCGACGCCCTTTTTCCAAAAGGTCAATTAATTACTGTGATAATTATACATTCATGTCTATCGTACTTGATTAGCCACACTACAGCATGTTGGGGTGTTCATTTATACCAAAGAGGAGCGGCGACTTCACAGGTCACTTGAAGGAAGCGTTTGGGATCACGTAAGTATTAAAAATGACTGAGACTAGCAAGTTGCACAGGTACGTGTTGATATTTTGTTTATTTATGTCAGATCATGGGTTTATTGACCGCTAAACTACTTCTGTTTAATTGCAGGAAGAACCTTCCCGATCACTGACTAGAGTCTGTCCTGTGATCCCACCGAAGAACTGAAAGAATCATCGAAGCGACGAAGTATGTCGAGCTCCCGATTTCGGTATCCCGATATTAATCGACCTAAGTGGAATGATCAAGTTGTGCGCCAAAAAAGATGCTTCATGGGCTGAAGAATGTGCAAAGGTCACTGATGCAAATCCCGAACAAGTACAACAGTTTGTGGGACATCCAATCAAAGCCAGATCCATATTTTAGAAGTTGAACTTCAGCCTCGCAAAATGTCGGGCACACGTAGTAGACATCAGGGGAATCTATGCGGCTCCAATGGAACAGCACAGGTTTCCATGGGCCAACACCTGTGAAGAACTCTTTATCATATGGTCTGATTATGAAAGAGTCCACCCTTTTCAAGAAACAACTTGGGTGGAATGTTGAAAGACTGTTAGATGATGACGCCATGTGGTGATTCTTGATTATCTCAAATTGCATTTTACCGTTAATTATTGTTAAGACTTTATATTATAAATAGGAACATCAACCGATGGTCAAAGGGTCGATGGTTGTTGTAAGAACTCTTTTCTTTTGGTTGTTGATAATTATTTTGAGACTGCTACGAATTAAGAAGTCCTTTTGGACCAGAGACGATCTATTTTCATCAGATGTATGTGATTGGATTTGGAGAAGAATTACTTCCTTTCATGTTCCATGAATGTTGCAGTAAATGAGTAAGAGAAATTAATCCTATTGCCAAGTTATCTGGTGCAATGTTTTGATGTTCCTTGCTTTAAATGATGAAAGTAAATCATTGTGCTTCTATGTGATGAATGTCTTGGCAGATGAATTATTTTTCTTACCGTGACATTGATTACAGTTGTGTTTCTTTCTCTATGCTAAGTATTTTACCTGAGCTATGTGATGAATGTCTCGGTAGATGAATTATTTTTCTTACCCCGATCTTGATCATATATGCATCTTTTTTCTGTTAAGTAGTTTTCTCAGACAGCATTTGGATGCTTTTTCGGTTAAAGTATTATTACTAAGCCCTTTGGCATAGGATCATTGTCTGCATGTTTGACTAGTAGGTTATCCCAAGCTCGACCCCTTCCCAATAGTTAAAACTCATGTCCTATCTTTGTCAATTTGGTTTATACTGACTTGCATCTCTTGTACCTGCCCCACCTAAGAAAATACAGAAAAAATTGTCTTAACTGAAGGAAGATCATTCACCAGAAAACACAAAAGTTCATCGATAATTTGGCCAGATTGTAAGATCTGGAGAACCATTCCACTCCAAACGCTACAGAGTCTAATTGGGCCTCGGTGGCGGGTTTGGTTCCTGCTCTTGAATCAGGAGATTTAAGCCCCATCAATAGAATTAGCGCTAGAAGGAGGGCCTGAGAATGAGTGGTTGAATATGTAAGTTATATGATATTTCGAATAGCCTATAGATTTGTAATGGCCCACATGCATGGCTAGTCATCCAACAGACAGCCCACCTTTACCGAGTACGCCCGAAGCGGATAACTCACCCCACTTCAAGGAAGGATATCTTCACCCTGAAATACCTTACACCCTCCCTCACGAGTAAGTGAATCATTTTAGAAGGATTACCAGAGCCTACGCCCAGAAAATCGACGCATTTCCCTTCACCCCCATCCTCCCTCGAAGAAAACAATAAAGCAGACTAGTAGTCAACACTCCCGACGAAGTTTTTGTACACTCCGTCAAAGACTTAATAGACTTCGTGATCACTGAAATCCAAGAACCTCTTGACCTCATACCCAATACGCCAGTCGGCGACATCTCCGAACCTAACGATCTTTCAGAAGAGGAAGAGCCTGACTCTGACTCCGAAGATATGGAAGAGAACAACAATCAAGAGGAGGAGAGGGAAGTTCCACTTCAAGACAACCAACCCTAGTTGGTCGGGGATGCCATGGCCATCCCTGGATGAGTACACAATATCCCTCGGCACCTGGAAAATTTTCTCCCCATGTATGATCCTGAAACCTCAGGATCGCCTGAAGATCATATCAATAAGTTCATACTCGCGATCAGGCTTATGAACATTCAACATGAAGACATGGTATGCAGACTTTTCCCCTACATGTTTGAGGACTCGGCTTCCACTTGGTATTTTAACTTGCCAGTAGGATCCATAACCAACTGGACTAAGTTCCAAAAGGATTTCCTAGACAAATTTGTCGAAGAAACTACCACGGGAGACCTTATGGCCGAATTATTCACAGCCACCATGACCCCAAAGGAAAGGGTCAAATATTTCAATCAAAGATTCATGACTATCCTAAAAAAATTTTATCCCCCAGTGAAATCGAATCAAGAGTTGCAAATCGAGGTCTATGCCAACGTGCTTTCAGCCTCTATTTCCATGTTCGTTAAAAGAGTCACCAAGAAAACCCTCACGGAGAATTTTTAAGAGGCCAAGACGATAGAGTTCCAGATGAAAGGGTGTAAACAAGGCCAGGCATATCTAGCAAGAAAAGAAAGCCAGCCCCCTCCCAGGAGAGGACTCCTCTTCACTAGACCGTCGGGGAAGCCAGCTGAACCAACTTTCAATAAGGGTAATGGAGATATAGAATACCTGCAACACATGGTCAAGAAACTATCAAATGAGATTATAGATATGAAAAGAAATGTGGGTGAGGGAAACCAAGGCCAAAGACCCTATAATCCTTTCTTTAAAAGAAACCAGTATTTAAAAGCAATTGAACCTCCCCCAGCCAACCTAAACATTGACTTAGGGAATGTCACGTCTGATTCTTTCTATACATACCACCAAGAGAACCACTCAGAAAGGGAATGTCCTCAGTGGGTCCATGCCATGAATTTAATGGCCAATCATTTTCTGGGTGAAGTCTCTATGACTAAACCATCCAGCAGTTTGGCCTTTAACATTGTCGATCAGGAAGAGGTTGACCCACCACAAGACACGACCATGTTGATATGGGATCCCAACATGATCGCATCTTCAGATGATCTTTTTAAACCTCATGCACCACCCGCAGAGATATCGGTGGTACAGACACGTAGTAAGGGTCAACCTGGCCCAAAAGATATTGATGCCACCCGTGCCTCACAAAGTAAATTAACTCCCGATTGCCCGAGAATGCCTTTCATGCCCGGTAAAAATCCTATAAGTATCCATAATCATGATTCTCCTAAATTATATTACAATGTAGTAGAAGATTTGAAGAGGTTGAAAGCTAATGTATCGGTTATGGACATATGTAGAATCCCTCAGCAGAAAGACCTTATGTTGCAAGCTCTAAGTTCGGTAGAAAACTCGACCACCGGTGATGGTCAGGAGAAGAATCTGCCCCTTATGGATTTGGCAAGAAAACCAATGATAAACACCTACTCAAAAGGCAGGAAGGAGAGGCCTTTTGTACCCCTTTCCTTTTAGCGTTCGAAGTCTTCAATGGGAATCTCTACAACTATCTGATAGACTCTGGGGCATCTTCCAATGTCATGCCCTTGGTCGTTTGTAACAAATTAGGTGATGTCCCTCTAAAAAGTGATAAGCATGTCATACAACTGGACAAGACCCAGGTCAAAGACATGGGGGAACTCAAATATGTGATGATCAGGGTAGCCACTCATCCTAATTTCGTGCAGGTGATTGACATCATTGTGGTGGATATCCCTGAGGCATATGGTCTATTATTGAGCTGAGATTGGTTCGAAAAACTAAATGGATACTTTATCACAGAATGGGAACACATTTGGCTACCACTGAAGGGATACAAGAACACGATCAGAATAAATAGGGAAATATATCTTAAACATACAGTCATTGACCTGGAAACCCTGAACGAACCAGCCTCTACCGATTTTCCCATACTAGGGAATTATTCTTGTGATTCTCACTTTGGAAATTGTTCTCCTCTCATGTCTAATGTTTCGCTTACCCAAAGCTCTGAGATGATATTTCAAGAAGAATTCTCGATGCCAAGGGAAGATTCTCTCTTTTGTCAAGACCTAGTGTTAGATCTTCCGAAAGAAAATATCGAAGAGTGGAACACTGATTGGAATGGAAATCATCGTTCGCAAATTTGGACCCTTTATTTTGATGGATCCAAGTCACAAGAGGGTTTGGAAGCAGGGTGCATCCTCATCGATCAAAAGGGTAAACACCATTTCTTGTCTTGTAGACTATAATTTTAGTGCACCAACAACACTGTCGAGTATGAAGCCCTGGTACAAGGGTTAAAGAAAGCCATAGATCTTAATGTCAAGGAATTAAATGTGTTCAGAGACTCAGAAATCATTATTAGACAAGTGAGAAACACTATACACTGCAACTCCCCTCATCTTAGGAACTACCAGAAGAAGGTGCAGAGGATGATAGAACACTTTGAATCTTTCAATATCACTATGATCCCCAGAGCGAAGAACATCCTTGTTGAATCCTTAGCCACCGCTACTTCAATACTCTCGCCTTTAGAATATTACGAAGCCCCCCGATTCAATGTAGAACTTCTCTACAAGCCATCGGTACCTAATAATATCTCTAATTGGAAAGTCTTTGAGGGGTATGAACAAATCATAAGCTTCTTGACTAATCAAGACAACTTCAAAGACCTCGCTATTGACGATGGAGAGTTCCAAGAGAAACTAACGGAAACCAGTCCTCGGGAGGGTCAACACACGGATAAACCAAAGGCTCACACAATTCCAAAAGGGATAGCAAATCTAGAGAATTTGTTTGATCTAAAGGAATGATTCAAAGGACCTAAAAATGAAAAGACTGGTAGCTCATGTCCCCTCCACGAAACTGTAAATCTTGGAACCTCGACAACCCGAAGTATGTAAATCTCAGAAAAATGATATCTAAAGAGGAGAGGAAAGCCTACCTCAAATTATTCAAACAATACCAGGATGTGTTTGCCTGGTCCTATAAAGATTTGAAAATGTATGATACCCGCATCATTCAACACACCATCCTGTTGAAACCCGAAGTCAAACCTTTTCGACAGAAGCTCCGAAAGTATAACCCATCCTTGGAACCCCTAATGTAGCAAGAGTTAAGGAAGCTTTTAGATGCAAAGATAATTTTCCAAGTTAGACATTCTGCCTGGGTAGCGAACCTTGTTCTAGTAAGAAAAAAGTCAGAAGAAATCCAATTATGCGTAGACTTTCAGAATCTCAACAGAGCTTCAGAAAAGGACAATTATCCCGTCCCGTCGATGGAGCAACTCCTACAAACCATGTCAGGCTCGAAAATTTTCTCCCTTCTAGACATTTTCTTAGGATACAACCAAGTGTTGGTTTCAGAGGAAGACCGATTAAAAACTACCTTCCAGACCAAATAGGGAACCTTCGCTTATAAACGCATGCCTTTCAGCTTGATTAACACAGGAGCGACCTTTCAAAGGGAAATGGACATGGAGTTTTGGGGGCTTATAGGTAAGTGCATGGTAGTGTATTTAGATGATGTAACGGTGTATTCGAAGAATAGAGAGGAATGCATCCAACACTTAACTCAGATTTTTGAAAGATGCCAAAAATACGGTATATCACTCAATCCTAAGAAAACTATCTTCGGTGTTGAACAAGGTAAGTTGTTAGGTCATATTATATCTCAAGCGGGAATTCGCATAGACCCCAAAAAGATTAAAGCCATAGCTCAACTCCCACTACCCCATAACAAGAAGGCTATGCAGTCTTTTTTCGGGAAAATTAATTTTGTAAGGAAATTCACCCCCAACTTCGCCGAAATCATCAAACCCTTACAAAAAATTATTCGCAAAGATTCTGAGTTTAAGTGGGATGATGAACGAAAAGACGCTTTCAACAATATCAAAGCTGCCATATCTCGGGCCCCGGTATTGCGAAGTCTCGATTTCAATAGAGACTTTAACCTTTATACTTTTTCCTCTGACCAATCGCTAGCTGTGGTTTTGACTCAGAAGGACGACGACAACAATGAAGCCTCGATTTCATTCATGAGCACCAAACTTCAAGCAGCTGAGCTCAATTACCTCGCCATAGACAAGCAGGCCTACATGGTCTATAAATAAGTAAAGTATTTTAGGTCATACATCCTCAAGAATCACACTAAGGTGATTGTGCCACACCCTGCAGTCTGATCCTTGTTTACCCAACAAGAAATGGGAGAAAGAAGAGGAAACTTGATGGTTGTAGTTCATGAATTTGATCTAGATGTAAAACCAGCCAAGTTAGTAAAAGGACAAGGTTTGTGCAATCTCGCAGTCGAAGCTCAAGATCAAGCAAACCAAGATCCAGGGTGGGATAATGAAATAGCACTGTGGTGTGGTGAAGCAGCATACATTTCGCTGGGACTGGACTCTTGGTACAAGGATTTGGCTCATCTATTACATCACGGGACTTGTTCTGAAAACCTCAACCCCAAAGAAAGGATATCCCTCCTATTAAAATCCGCACAATATCGCCTCATAAATTTGGTACTCTTATGAATCAACTATGACGGGGTATTACTAAGATGTCTCAAATGTGAAGACGTTGATAAAGTGTTGAAAGAACTCCACAATGGCCCTGTTGGGGGGAATTTTGTAGGGAACACCACCGCTCATAAGGTTCTGAGAGCTAGCTATTATTGTCCCACTTTGTTCAAAGACGCTCATGCTTACACTAGGAATTGTAAGACTTGTCAAATAAGTGTCGGAAAGGAGAGAGGGGCAGCAATCCCACTTCAACCTGTAACCGTCTCTAGACCATTTGAGCAGTGGGGGTTGCATATCATAGGATAAATTATGCCCAATTCTTTGAAATTTCACAAGTATATTCTTACTGCCACCAACTATTTCACAAAGTGGGCAGAGGCCATCCCTCTGACCCATGTAAATGAGAAAATAGTCATCCAATTTATAGAACAACAACTAATTACAAGGTTTGGCGTTCCTTCCATTCTGGTCTTTGATAATGCATCCTACTTCTCCTCTTCCCTATTGACAGAGTTCTCTCTGGACAAAGGAATCATAATCAAGTACTCTGCAAATTATTACCCTCAGGGAAACGGTGTGGCAGAGTCAACCAATAAGAATCTGGTGAGGATACTAAAGAAGATAGTTGTGGATAACCATAGAAATTGGCATAACCAACTCCATAATTCCCTATGGGCTGATAGGGTCACACCCAAAGAGGCTATATGGAATTCCCCGTACTTCTTGGTCTACGGACAAGAAGCCATTCTCCCGAATGGGCTTTATCTTCCATCTCTCCAATTGGACCAAGATTCTAATGATGATAAATCCTCGACCATGCAACAAAGAATCAACACTCTACTCATGCTATAGGAAGAGAGGGAAAGGGCTAAGTCTAATTTTTTATCCCATCAGCAGATAGTGAAAATATGGTTCGATAAGCATAAGGCTAAAGAAAAGAATTTTGAAGTAGGAGACTTAGTTCTAAAGTGGGATAAGGTAAATGAACCCAAAGGGAAGCATTCTAAGTTTCAGAGCCTATGGCTTGGGCTTTTCCAAATTGCCGAGAAGATCGGGGTAGGTACTTATCATTTGCAAAATCTGAGAGGGGAACCTGATGCCCTCCCGGTAAATGGCCAAGCCCTAAAGCAGTACTTCCAATAATAACAACACAATAAAAGTTATAAATATATATATATATATATATATATATAATACATATATATTTCCAGTTGGCACGAATAAAAGAAGGTCGGAGATATCCTTTTTATGGGACATAGATTTTGCGTTCGCCCAATGAATCACCATTTTTTGAGTGCTCAACACACCCTAAAAGTTCTCTGACCACTTCCTTTTGGGTACCACCTTGTCTTCTACCTTCGATTGTTTTCACCGTGGTTTGAGCCTAATAACCTTATTATCTAATATGTTTCATATCCGAGTTTCTCTTGAGCATATTAAGAACCATCTTGAGAAACACCACGACTGATCAAGGAAACAGCAACCCAGATTTATCCCGGCTTACTTGAGAAGTTCGACATCGGTGAAAGATTAAGGTAGCGAAAATTGTATGGGAATTCAAAGCAGTCGAGTGCCAACATTCTTCAGCATCGGACGATAAGAGTATCTCTTTTATGAATATAGCCTCCAAAAATATTTCGCCGAAGGCTGATTCTTTCAGCTTCGGCAAAAACGTGCGATTGTAAGTGTCGCACATAGATAAAAGCAACACTGTCAACTGTCGAACTCCTGAAACAAGTTCGGTATCGGCGAGAGGGAACTAATTAATCGCTCCAACAACTCTCGGTATCGGCAGCTGTGACCTCTAGTCTTTTCTCAAAAAACTCTCGGTACAAGTGAAATTCCAAGCATGACTTTTATCCACTAGCCAAATATCTTTCCTTGATTAATTTTTTTTTTTTATAACCAAAATCGATAATCCCGGGGAAGTAGTAATTGATATCAAAGTTTTACAAAGAAAAACATTAACAAACTCATGACGTAATAACAATGATTCCAAAAAATCTAATATTTTACGCAAAAGATTTAAAGAAGAATACACATTTGATTCACAGCATGATACTTTTAAAATTTTATTTATATACAATCAAAAACCTCCACCAGGCTTGGTTTACATACAAATAGACGACCCTGACGACTCGGATAACCTACCCGGTCGTCGTGAGATTACAAAATTTTACAAATAAAAAAGACAAAGAGGTGTTAAGCCACACTTCCAGGAACACAGGGCGAGAACCCACTAACTATCTATCTCCTATGCTTTGGTCCTCTCTCAGGTTGTCTTTCGCGCTTTTTGGTGTCTTATGCTCTGTTGTCACTGCCATCTGCTATGCCTTGCATAACTCCATGATCATGTCTTGTTCTTCCTAAAGTTGTCTCTGCATCCAAACGGTGCTCCCCACGCAACCTTGTGGTGGCAGTATCCTCTGGGTTTTTACCGCCAACTGATGTCGCAATTCCCTATTCTCTTGGTAAAGCTCGGCTATTGCAAATTGAGCCTTGTCTAGTTGCTGAGCAAAATTTTCGACGGAAGCACTCGGCTCTTCGACCCTCCCCTTTCTTCTTCTACCTCCTTTTCTAGCTGTCCTGACCAACTCCGAACGATCGGTAGGCATTACAGAATCCTCGAGGGTTGGACGTACACTCATTTCGGCCTTGGGGCGGTCTCCCTCTCCTTCCTGAGTTTTCTTCTTAGGCCTTCCTCTTCTCCTCGGTTTTGGTCCCAGAGAAGGCGCAGTCTCCAACTTATTTCTCCGGGACGTATCTACGACCACCCCAAGCGCGTGTTTGGATGTTGACGCTACCTACAAGCAGATAGTTGTACCTCTTGAAGCCTACAAGAAGGAGTCTCAGGTGCGCTGGGGATGAGACCTCACACTTCGGCTGCCTCGTGGACCTCGTCCCATGTTTGAATGAGATCCCATAATCACAAAGCATAAGAGACTCAAGGCGTCCGCAGATGGCAAAGGATTACTCAATGGGGCATCGCCAAGATGAACTTACTGAACCATATCCCCAGGCAATATGAGCTTGGCATATAATAAGGATTGCTTGCAAAGCTCCTGGATTTATAGGGAAATCAAAGAGCTACACTAGGCTTGCCAACATAATACCCACACCTCGCGACATAATGTTTAAAAAATTTTGGCATGCCACAGCTAATCGACGGATGCGATCTAGAACATGAAAGCATTGTCGATCAGGGTTGCAAGAAAGCATGCAGTGCGATCCTTTCAATCCTTTTGAACTTTTGAACCTCCATTATTTATAAATGACACTTGTCACGCTTGGTGGTACGAGTTCCAAAGGCATTTAACGACCTTCTATGTACGATATCCGACCTCTCAGGAGCACACACGCGCATAATTCATCCTCGACACCCTTTTTCCCAAAGGTCAAGTAATTACTATGATAATTATACATTCATGTCCATTGTACTTTATTATCCACACTATAGTATGTTGGGGTGTTCATTTATACCAAAGAGGAGTGGCGGCTTCACAGGTCACTCGAAGGAAGTGTTTGGGATCACGTAAGTACTAAAAATGACTGAGACTAGCAAGTTGCATAGGTACGTGTTGATCTTTTTTTTATTTATGTCAGATCATGGGTTTCTTGATCACTAAACTAATTTTGTTTAATTGCAGGAAGAACCTTCTCGATCACCGACTAGAGTTTTTCATGTGATCTCGTTGAAGAACTGAAAGAATCACCAAAGCGACGAAGTATGTCGAGCTCCCGATTTCGGCATCCCGATATTAATCGACCTAAGCGGAATGATCAAGTTGTGCACCGAACAAGATGCGTCGTGTGCTGAGGAATGTGAAAAGTTCACCGATGAAAATCCCAAGCAAGTACAACAGTTCGTAGGACATCCAATCAAAGCCAGATCCATACTTCAGAAGTTGAAATTCAGCCTTGCAAAATATCGGGCACACGCAGCAAACATCAGGGGAATCTATGTGGCTCCAATGGAACAGCACAGGTTTCCATGGGCCAACACCTGTGAAGAACTCTTTATCAGATGGTCGGATTATGAAAGAGTCGACCCTTTTCAAGAAACAACTTGGGTGGACTGTTGAAAGACTGTTAGATGATGATGCCACGTGGTGATTCTTTATTAGCTCAAATTGTATTTTACCGTTAATTATTGTTAAGACTTTATATTATAAATAGGAAAATGGACCGATGGTCAAAGGGTCGATGGTTGTTGTAAGAACTCTTTTCTTTTGGTTTTTGATAATTATTTTGAGACTACTACAAATTAAGAATTCCTTATGGACCAGAGACGAGCTATTTTTATCAGATGTATGTGATTGGAGTTGGAGAAGAATTACTTCCTTTCTTGTTCCATGAATGTTGCAGTAACTGAGTAAGATAAATTAATTCTGTTGTCAAGTTATCTGGTGCAATGTTTTGATGTTCCTTGCTTTAAATGATGAAAGTAAATCATTGTGCTTCTATGTGATGAATGTCTTGGTAGATGAATTATTTTTCTTACCGTGACATTGATTACAGTTGTGTTTCCTTCTCTATGCTAAGTAGTTTACCTCAGCTATGTGATGAATGTCTCGGTAGATGAATTATTTTGCTTACCCTGATCTTGATCATATATGTGTCTTCTTTCTGTTAAGTATTTTTCTCATACATCATTTGGATGCTCTTTTGGTTAAAGTATTATTACTAATCCCTTTGGCATAGGATCGATGTCTGCATGTTTGAGTAGCGGGTTATCCCAAGCTCGACCCCTTCCCAATAGTTAAAACTCTTGTCCTATCTTCATCAAGTTGGTTTATACTGGCTTGCATATCTTGTACCTACCCCACCTAAGAGAAAATACAAAAAAAATTGTCTTAACCGAAGGAAGAGCATTCACCAGAAAACACAAAAGATCATCGATAATTTGGCTAGATTGTAAGATCTGGAGAACCATTCCACTCCAAACGATGCAGATTCTAATTGGGCCTCAGTGGCGGGTTTGGTTCATGTTGTTGAATCAAGGGATTTAAGCCCATCAACATAGCATAGAATAGTCTTCCTTCCATGTTCCTTCCTGTCTTTATGGTCCACATAAATCCATATGAACTAATTGGAATGGTTTCTCTATTGAAGTAGAGCTCTTGGATTTAAATTGTGTCCTGGTTATCTTTCTTACCTGGCAGGGTTTACACACAGAATCTTGTGGCTTTGATATTCTTGGAAGATATTTTATTGCCTCAAGATTTTTTATCTTAATTTAGTGGTCAAAGTTTATATGTTCAATTCTCCTATGCCATAAACAGCTTTCATCATGTTTTCTTAGATGACACTCTTCTCTATCTTCTTTCAGCACATATACATTGTTATTTGTCCTTATGCCTTTAGCCACAACTTGTCCTGAGTTTACCAACTTTATCTTGCAATCCTTGGAAGTGAACACCACTTCACATCCTCTATCACACATTTGACTTACACTGAGAAAATTATGTTTCAGCCCATCTACAAGCATAACATCTTGAGCTTTTCCTTTTCCATTACTTAAACTTACCATCCTTTTACCCTTGATTTTACCTGGAGAATCATTTCCAAAGGTTACGTTTCATGATTTTCTTTCACTTAGATATATAAACTTACCTTTGTCTCCTGTCATATGTTTGGAGCATATATTGTCAATATACCATGGGTTCTTTTGTGTTTGAGATGACAGCACTGGTCCACACTTGTCATTTTCTTTCTTCTTCCAAACCTTGACATTTTCAGCAGAAGGATTCAAATCTGGTTCGCAGTTCCTTAAGCGACAGTCTGCAGCTTTATGTCCAAAATTATGGCAAGTGTAACATTCTGGTTCATTTAATAAAGGATCATACGATTGTTATGCTTAACATGTGCCCTTTTTTCAGCCATCACATGATTCACAGTCTGTGATTGTTTGTTACTTGGTTGTCTCATTCTTTGTTGTGGCATATATCTATTCCTTGAGTGTTTTGATTGCTCATATATAAATTGTAAAGAACAGTTTACAGCTTTGTGACCAAAGTTAGAACAGAAAAAACAATATCCATAGAAAAATCCTTTGTACTTGGAAAATGGTTTTCTTCTTTGAGCAGGTCGATTTCTTTGTTCTATAGTTTCAGTTCTATTACTTTTTCTTTCACTCTTCCTTGGCGACTGATTATCTTCCTTTGTTTCTCCATATTTGTTGTTGTCAATGAATGTAGATTTGACAAACTTGATGGAATCTTTGTTGCTTGGATGACTACAACTTGATCCTTCTTCATAACCCAAACCAGTTTTCAAATTTGGATTCCTTTGTTGATTCAGAATGGTGGTTAATCCTTCTGAGGCTTTAATGCTTGGAAAATTTTGGAGATACAATGCTTTGAACTTCTCTATCTTTTTTTTGGTCTTTACTACCTCTTCCTCAAAGGCTTCACATCTTGCCTTCTTCTCTGATAATTGTTGTTTCAGAATGTCCTCTATTTTCTTTGCCTCTTCTAACTCCACCTTTAGAAGGGAAAAGTCTTCATCATTCTTTTCAAACTACATCAACAATTGTTTTTGTTTTCTTTTCTCGAGTCTGAGTCTGTCAATTTCTTCTAAGGCACTGATTAGTTAACCTTCCATATAACCACAGCTTCTTCATCATTAGCATCATTTCATGTGATTTTATTATCATAATCCTCTTTTGCCATAAGCATGAAGTCATTTACCTTATCTTCACAGGATGAGTCACTATCTGTGTCTTCTGAAGAGTCATCATTGTTTACGCATAAACTTTTCTTTTTATCAAATCTTTTGGGTTTGTACTTCTTTTCACCTTCAAAATTTTGATCATGCTTCTTGTGTGGACACTTAGATGAAAAGTGACCTATATTTCCACAGTTAAAGCACTTGAAGGGAAACTTGCCTTGATACTTGCCTGATCCTTTCTTTAGTCTTCTCACAAATTTTGCTTCAATTTCATCAGGATCAGAATCCTCATCCTTATCTGCTTTAAATGATGCTTCTCTAGAGGTGGGTTTATCTTTACCTATCCTCATTTCATATGCAGTCAACATTCCTAGAAGTTGATAAAAATCCAAAGATTTTAGATCATTAAGTTATTCTATAGCAGAGACCTTTGGGTTGAACCTATCTGGTAGAGATCTCAAAAAAATTTGAACTAAAGAGGGTTCCTCAATTTTTTCACCAAGTTCTTCATTGCATTAACTAGTTCTTCAACTCTCAGAAAGTACTTCTCAACAGTTTCATCCTCTTTCATCTTTAGTTGTTCAAACTGTACTTTGTAGGTTTGAAGCTTGGCGTCCTTTACCTTCATAACTTCTAATGAGTTTGTCCCACATTTCCTTGGCAGTTTCTAAGTGCATAACTTTTAAAAATTTTGTTTCTGCAAGCCCACTCAGAATAGCATTCATAGCCTTAGCGTTGAAGCTGAACTCTAGCTTGTCATCCTTATTAGCTAGTACAATTGGCTTTACCTAACCAGTCTCTACCACATCCCAGACATCTGCACCTAAATCCATTATGTAAGTTCTCATCCTAACTTTCTAGAAGGAAAAGTTTGTTCCATTGAACAAGGGGGCCTTATTGGTTGAAGTTCCTTCATGACTTGACATTTTTAAGATTATTGATCTACCTTTAGATAAAAGGAACCATCTCTAATACCAATTGTTGGACAACTGAAAGGGGGAGTTGAATCAGTTGTTATTGTGCTTAAACAATTATACCCATTTTAAACTCTTCATAGAACACTCAATCGTGATCACAATGATACAAGGAAGTAAGCACTAGAATATTAAACATCAATCACACACATGAAATACACAAATACAGATATTTCCTGAGGAAACCCATAAAGGGAAAAACCTCTTCTTCTTGATATGATAAGTAATCTTTATTTTCTTTGCATTATCATTCTTATGAGCACCAACTCATTGTGAGGATACCACCTCTGTCTTCCAAGATGCAACTTGTTGAGAGCACCAACTCTCTGGTTTCTCTATCACCCACTAGAAGGAGGCACCAACTCCCTGAGTGTTCCAACATGAATTGGATGGAAGCACCAACTTCCATTCACACAGACACCAACCTATATAACAGAGAACAGTAGTTCTCCCTTGCACCACCCTGCCACCCTAGTTTTTCTAGTTTTAACCAGATGGAAGCTACAACTCCCTGTTCTTCAAGCACCCACTTGAAACTCTGAGGACACCAAACCTCCCAATCACCTCCCTACCACCCTAAAATATAAATCTTTGCCTTTTACAACTTATCACAGTGATACATCATTTATTTATGGCTTACCATTCACGTCATTGTTCAGCTACACTGCTCTTCTCTCTGCCTGTGCACCTCGAATTTCTCTTGTTCTCTCATATATGCATCTATGTTCCTCGCTTATTCTTGCTTCAGCTCCTACACAACATACTTCTACACGCATGCATCACACACAATCACATCTCTTCCTCACACCCGCATAGCTCCCCAACGTAATTCAATTCCTTCACATTACTACATACCATTCTCACATCGAGTCATCTCATGATAATCATCACAACTCTTCATATTCTCTAGTAGTTATGTTGGCCGTGAGTTCATCATCAATGGTCGTTATGCTGAGATTCCTTAGCCTCTCAGGAAGTCAAGACTCTTCGTCTTCTTTTTCATTACCGAATCTCTTCATCAGCACTAGACGTTATCCTGAGATTCCTTGGCTTATCTGGCAGTCGAGACTCTTCGTCTTCTCTATCAATCACCCTGAAGCCTCTTCGAATTCTCTATGCAGAAATAATCAGTGGTTTTTGGCAGTTCCCCAGAGAACCTTGGTGCCCTCATGCTCTTGGCACCTTTTCCCTTTCTACAAAAAACTACACAGTGGGCGCTAGCTCTTCTGGCTAATCCCCTTCCTTTCACGCAACCACTGGCAATGACCATTAACATATCCAATAGGTGCTTCATGACTCACGACCTTGGGGATCTTGGTATGAGACATATCGACTCTCCTAAGCCACGATATCGAAATGGAGCTTAGCTGGACTAGATCCTTCCTCTCACATGACCATGAGTTGTGATTGAATGCTAAACATAAAGTGATTTCGTTATTTCACATATCGCGACCTCCTATTGTGAGTTGCTTTCAAACTCCCAAAATGTGAAACTTCTAAATGGAGCTTAGAAGTGTTAGCTCCTTCACTTCTCTTCCTTTGATGTGACCACAATCTATGACCAGGGGCCAAACATGAGGGTGTTTCACAATTTTTCATATCGCGACTTCCTGTTGTGAGTTGCTTCCAAACTTCTGAAACGCGAAACTCTGAAATGTTTCATATCAGATCAATGGTTGACATCTCTCCCTCTGATTGACGGTTTTGATCAATATCGTGGAATCTAACTTCATATCAGATAAACGCTCCAGATCCTTGGTGATCTGATGATCCAGATCATTTCTCATATCGCAAGTTCCCACAACTCGTACCTCCTTCCTTTGACCTTTCAGTCAGCGAAATCATGATCTTTCGCCACATATCCTTTGGATCTTACGGCTCAGTTCATTTCGCGACTTCGTATATCACGAGTTCGAGGGGTTAGAGCACCTCCTTCCTTTGACCTTTCAGTCAGCAAAATGATGATCTTTCGCCACGTATCCTCTGGATCCTACGGCTCAGGTCATTTTGCGACTTCTCATATCACAAGTTCGAGGGATTAGAGAACCTACTTCCTTTGACCTTTCAGTCAGTGAAATGATGATCCTTCGCCACATGTCATATCTAACGATGGATGGTTTCGATGACTTCAGAACGTGTCTCGTGCACTTTCCTTAGGATCTAACAGTTGTTGGTATATGCACTTAGATCTAACAATTGAGATCTTATCTCCTAATCTACTCTTCCTCTAGTCACTGGATTCTAATCCGACATCCACTGTTGATCCTCCTTATGAGATTATGCTTCCTCCCAACCTGGAAGAATGACTAAGAGTCAAAGGTATCGACCTTTGATCCTTCTTTGAGTCCTTCTCTTATACCTTGGCTTCACTTCTGGAAAGCGCAAAGCGTTATCTCTTCTAAGCTTTGTTGTTCCTGCATACTGTTTGCTACTTGCTTGTTTTCCATTGATGAACACTCATGCTATTCCTCCTGAGCTTCTCGAGCTTGCTCTTCTATGTCTTCGTTGATATTCTTGCCATGCACACTCTGCCTGTAAACCTATCAACATCGTTGTTGTTCTTGCCATCTTGTTCGCCATCAACGTTGCATCATCATTGTTGTTATTTCCATCAATGACAAGCATATTCTGCCTTCTGTCTATAAACAAGCCAACATCCATTTCAATACGTGTTGATAGGATGCATCACCAATGAAAATATTAGTATATGGATTGTTATCCTCCAGGAATTTGACGTTGATTTATTCTGCGAAATCCAGAAAGTCGTTGGTCTTTGCGGAACTTATCTGGGAACTTTTGGTTTAATCAAGTGATGTTACGCCCGAAGAATCATCGATTAAAGGAGATATTTTTCTGATCTCATCTTTGGACCCCTGGTATGGAGATATACTAATATATCTCTAGAATTTGAAGTGCCCCACCTCTACTTCTCACGATGAGGATCGACGTATATGCCATCAGGCATGAAACTATCTCATACTCGATGACAGTTTGTATCATTGAGGTGTAAGTTTCATCCTTCGTCGGTGCCTCATCCACGAAGAAGCAGAACTCCTTCTTAACGACTGCCACACTAGAGCATGTGGTGGTCATTTTTCTGGCCCAAAAGATTCTATGAGCCGGTTATTTTTGGCCGACATTAATCAAGTATTTCATTGAATCGGTCAAGAAATGCCACCCATGTCTGATATTCTCTCGGAAGATGAGGACACACCCCGCTCCCATGTTTCTCGTAATTACTATTGGCTTGTTCACCAGGTGGGGGATTTATTTTACTACAGGGCACACCCCGCTCCCATGTTTCCCATCATTACTGTAGACTACTTCACAAAGTGGGTCAAGGCTATGCCAACATTTAATAATGATGGTGAAACAAGATCTCTCTTTATTTTTAACCAGATTGTAGTAAGGTTCGGCATCCCGAATGAGATTGTCATTGACCTTGGCAGTCACTTTCAGAACAAAATGATGTCTGAGTTAACAACAAAGCTTGGATTGAGGCAAGATCATTCATCACCCTAATACCCACAAGCAAATGGTCAGGTGGAATTTGTGAATAAGTCCCTCAAGACAATTCTTCAATGAATGATCAATTTTTCCAAGTTAAATTGGCATTTGATATTGTACTCAGCATTATGAACCTACCAAATGTCTGTAAAGACTACCACCATCTTCTCACCTTTTCAACTCGTTTACGGGCTGGAAGCAGTCTTGCCAATAGAGTGCCATATCCCATCTCTAAAGTTGGCAGTATAGTTATTTCCAGACACTTCACCGCTTGAGGAGTGCTTATTATATATCGAGCATCTCGATGAGTAGCATCGTGATGCAGCCTTGGCTAATGAGGCTCGCAAGCAACGAGTCAAGTGTCAATATGATCGGTTTGTTCGTCCTCATATTTTTCCTAAAGTCGACCTTGTCCTGGTCTACGACCAAGATAAGGATCCCCTAGAGGCAGACAAGTTCAAACCCATGTGGTTCAGACCTTTCATAGTGAAGGAGGTCTTAAATAAGGGCACTTATCATCTAGTTTAATTTGAGGGAAATTCTTTCACGGAGCCTAGAAATGGGCTCTACCTCAAGAAGTATTACTCGTAGGTTGGTTGCCTGGGTGACTTCTTGTACATATGTATAGTTCTTATACAATTAGTTTTTTGTCTTTTTGTTTTATGGAGGTGTTGTTATTTATGTCATATTTTTCACTGTGGCATATGTCAAGTGAATCAGAGGTGTTCGTTGGGTTCATGGACGGAGCTATCCGACACACTCGAAGGCTTCCTTCCGTAGCTTGGGTGATTTTCACGCCTCAAGGATAGTTTCTATCTTCTGGAGGTATATGTTTAGGTGATGCCACAAACAATGTCATCGATTATGGCACAGTGATAGAGTTGCTTCATGACGCTTTGTCACATGGTATCTCTCACCTCTGGGTCTACTTAGATGCACAGTTTTTTGTGTCCCAGATAAATGGGGTTTACCACGTTTATGATCCTACTTTACACCAAATATTCCTTAGGGTACATCTCTTAGAATGTTTCTTTGATTACATTATGTATATCCATGTTCCTAGGAGATTAAATCAAATGGAAGATACTATAGCTAATCAAGTATTAGATTGGCATATTGCACACACATACACATGTACATACATTTGCAAAAATGTGATCCATAAGACATAAAAGATGTAAGTA
>ML782122.1:127207-143771 GCA_009831015.1 Picea engelmannii | reverse complement strand
ACATCAGTGGGAATGAACGCCTCAAAAATACATATTTGGTATACATCACGGGGCTTATGCCCTCAAAAATATACAAAAGAGTTCCCTCAGCACATAATAGGTCCATCCTATCTAAACACGGGGCCTATTGGCCCTGCCATAGTGAAAAACGGCATTTGCAAAATGTTGTAAGAGTTGGACCCATGTTCGTGGAATCCCAACTACGTGAGGCTGCATTGATGGCGGGAGATCCTCTATCTCATGCATGGGAACTACACAAGTGAGCGCAGTGAGGTTCCGCTCCACCCGTCTCAAAAATATCTCAGCCTCTCCGACTAGAGGTCCCCCTATTGTTGTTGTTGGTACTTCCTGTTTTCAAGGACGTCTCTTGATCCTCGAGAAGTCTGTCAAATGCACTGGTCCCACATCTATAAATAACAGATACATAGTTGTCAGATACTCTGATACACATAAAAATTATATATATATAAAAGAAATTAAAAATTAAATAACTTTAAAAAAAATGTACCTATCTCTCCCCGCTCCTCTCCCAGAGGTACGGGCATGTCTGGATCCCTGGAAAAGCTGATTCCAGCATAGGGGTAGTCCTCTATCACTGGAATCTATTGTGCCCACCAGTCAAAAAAATTTATCATCGAAGGCCTCTATGGTCCTTCCTCCCCACTGTCGCGGAAGAAATGTTTCCCACCTACACACTGTCAGGAAGGAGGCCACATGCCCCCGTACTGTCTCTCATGGACTCATGTTGGGTACCCTCTCAAATAAAAACGATCACAAAATGGTACGAAACCTGAAGTTTTTGTTACTCTACCCTCAGTACTCTGTGAGTTGTCTCTTCATGCAGTCAAGCATGGTTGTGCTCCAGTCGAATACTCATGCATTTAGGCATTGCATTGCACAATGCATGTGTGCCCGAGAGGCCTGATGTAAGTTTGCGGATCCAGTGATCCACCCAATAAGAAAAACTATCACCTTTAGTGATAGGTTGGTGATTTTGTGAATCAGCAACTGAGACCCTACTTTCTCAGTGTCGGCCTTGCAATGCATTATGATCAGTTCAGCAATGTTGTAAGGCCAGGGGGGAAATGCACGCAAGTTGACTAGTTCCCCTCTCCTCGAGAGGCCAGTCAAGAAGTAAATATCCTCAGTCATTGGATTCAACGAATTCCCCTCGAGCATAAACGCCTCTGTGTTAGGGTGTTAATAATCCACCAAGGCATTCAGCAGCCTGGGTTGTGCTTTCATGAATGGACACCAGTAGAAATTCCATAACCCGCATCATTTCAATGCGGTGATAGTAGCATGGTCCTCATCGACCAAGATACCAATATCCTCATGCTCCCTCTCTCTCCAGTAGACATACATCATGTTACATGACAAGTTAAAGGGGGGAGTTAGCTCTTGCATATTCATTTTTTCTATGTTTTTGAGGGTGTACGCAGGTTGTCTTGGACACAGTCGTGTATGCACGTGGCAGATTGTTTTCTGTCCACGGGCATACGTGGGATGTCCTTAGACAGCCTGTGTACACGTAGGGCCGCCCCTTTTTAGGAGGGTCCGCCCCCCAAAAAACTTAAAGAAATGCATAAATGATGAATGGAAATACAAGAGCGATGAGTTTATACTTACTTGGTCTGAGCAGAAGTTTGTTTCATCCTCTGAAGCTCTCGGAATCAACTTTTTTAGCAAAGGGGTGTTTTTCGCCTTTTGGTTAATTCTCAATTTGCAATGGTGAAAATAAGCTGTCAGCTTCTATTTATAGACTTTTTTAGCCCTTTTTGCCACTTTTTTGAACCCTTTTGTCGTTTTTTTTTATTTGAAAATCATTTAATGTGGTTCTTAAGTTTCTCATTGGATGTTACGGTGCACTTCACTTTTGGTTTGGTAATTTTTTGGGAAATGGGTCACTTTTAAAGGTTCTTTGGTAAAAGTCATTTTTTCCAACTTTTTGCATATAAGTTAGGATTCCACCTCCACTTTCTACATATCATTGTCTTCTCCACTTTTCCATATGATCGATCCCACCGAACTACGACATGAAACCATAATTGTTGCTTTAGAAGTGTCGTAATTTAGTGGTAGAGCCTACCTTTACATGGATTCCCTAGGTAGATCCTTGTGGAATTTTGGTGTCCATGTCATCGTTAATGACTTTAGGCTCGGGAGTCCTTGTTAGTCCTATCCTAATTACGATATTGAGCCTCATACATCTGATGGGTGATCACTCTTAGTCTCACCCTCGGGACTGCCAAAAATTAGCATACTTTGTTGTCTTTCAAGCTCGCTTTGAAATCCGAAAGCAACATCCGATGAGACTACATTTATGCTTTTCAATCTTGTCTAGATTAACTGAGAAAAGTAACCTCTTGGAGTCTTCTTTAAGCCCTTTTCAAAATCTCTAAACATGAAAACATTGTTGAGCGATCTTGTTTTCCTTCACGCTCGCCAAACTAAAATTTGAAGGCACATATGTCCGGTAGTAGTTTACCCCTTTTTTAGTCCGGATGGTCATTTTTACGAACAAAGGTATACTCTAAGAATTTTGGTTCGCTAGAAGAGTATTCTCAGGTATAAGTTTAACCCTTTTTTGGGCCTGAGGGACTAAATTTATGAAAAAGGAACCCCCACAGAGTCCATATTTAATCTCTTTTTAGAATCCCTAAAATTGAAAAGATCGTTGAGTGACCTTGTTCCTTCACACTCGTTAAATTGGTCCAGAAGAACATCCCTTACAGAATCCATAGTTAAGCTCTTTTCAAACTCCTTAAAATTGAAAAGATCATTGAGTGATCTTGTTCCTTCACACTCGTTAAATTGGTATAGAAGAACATCTACTGGCATGAGTTTACCCCTTTTTTCGGCCTCTAGATTAAGGAGGAAAAAGGTACACCTCGGGAGATTCGTCTCGCTGAGAGAGTTCTCCTCAGTAAATTTTATACTTTTTCGAGCTAAGGAGACTAAATCGAGAAAAAGGTTGAGTCCATAGTTAAGCTCTTTTCAGACTCCTTAAAATTGAAAAGATTATCGAGTGATCTTGTCGGTGTCACACTTGTTAAAATGGTTTTGAATAGACATGTTTTCGGTGCTAGTTTATCCCTTTTTTGAACCGACTAGACTATTTACGAAAAAGGTACCCCAGTGGAGTCTTCTTTTACATTTTTTCAGACTCTCTAAAACGTGAAAAAACTATCAATGTTACCTTCTCTGGGATCGTGAAAAATACATTAAAGGGGGTTTCATCATGTCCTTCTAATCGCATTTTCATCTATGTGTCTTTGGCCTATTGTCGTTTCCATGTTGCTTTCAACTGAACCTTTGAAGCATGCCTTATGCACAAGCCTTATAGCACTTTGCCTCTGCGACCTAACACCTTGACCCATGGAGAAATTTTCCCCAAGTGTCCTTTTCCTACACATGTCTCCCTACTCTGAGAATTAGTGTGTTCCTTGTGCTTGGAGCTAGTATGCTTGTGACACTCATTCCTCCTTTGTAACTTATCATTCTTTTATTATTTTTCAAAGCTCCTTAAAAATATTGAAAAAGACAAAAAAATAAAAAATACCCCAAAAATAGGACCGGAAATATATATTCTTTTTTGGCAGCACAATGAGTCGCCCTTGGACAAAGCACATCCTTTCGTTTGTTCGTCAATATTTTGGATCTAGTATTACCTTAGGAAGATTTTCTCTCTACATAGAGCTATGTCCTCCTCTGTTTGGTTATTCTTCCAAACACATGGAGAGTTTGTGTTGCCTCATGCATCATGAACTTATGTCAATGTCATGTTGCCTGACTCTAATCATCTTCCATGCTATTGTCCAAGGGAAGTTTTATCCAGCCTAAGTCAACCTTTCTTCATTTTTTCTCTTGACCTCATGTCTAGCCATCCTGAAAGTCCAATCAAGTCCTTGTTCGAAATCAATGAAGTTCTTTGCCTGATCACCAAGATCCTCTTGTCTATTCCCAACAAGTCGTCGAAGACCTCTGGGTAGTGAATTTGTACACTCACATTACACTCCTACCTGAGTTTTGAAGATCTTGAAGTTGTTTCTCAAGCTCTGAATGCCTCATCTCCAACCATCAGGCGTCATTTTCTTCTTGAAGATGGATACTATACATGTATATCTTTGATTTTGAGATGTATATCCGTTGTGTATTAATCGCAGATACACTTTATATAGTTATATGACATGAATATGCAGTGTATTTGATTGGAAGACATGATTTATTTCATCCTGAGCATGGGTATGCCCGCCTAGGAGAGAATATTGTTATTTTTGCAAATGGCACCTCCCGAACTCTGGTCCTGACCTCACTCGCTTCCTACATTGGTGAATATTTTGTAATGTATTTCATTAATCAGATGTTATTATGACCTCACACATTAGGGGGCATCTGTTATAACCCTAAATTTCTCCATACATGCATACCTGGCATTTGGCCCTCTTACTTGCTATTTTTTCCATGCCATCATTGAGTTGCTCTTCTTAAAAACTCATTTTTTGAAGATGTGCGCGCTCTGCACCATTACTGCCCATGTACACATGCTTGTTTCACCACTACAGCCCACATACATATGCTATATGCACCATTACAGCCCATGTATACTTGCAAAAGTTGAAAAAATTAAAAAAGTTGCAAGGAATTCGTTGAGATTACGGGCTATTGGGTAGTTTCCCAACTAATTCATCGCCTATAGCATGTCACCCAACCGAAAAACCATCATTTTGTCATATAAAAGGAGGTTTTTGGGTCTCATTCCTAATATAAGAATAAGAACAGTGAAAATTTTCTCGTTTCACATCCCCTCCTTGCCCCAAGCATTTGCAGCCTTGTTGTGAGAATTGCATCAGAATTCCCCATTTTGCCCTTTTTCCTCCATCATAATACCATTCCATTTCCAAGAAGAAGGTTGAGAGGAGAAAGATATGCGGAGGTGCACTTGGAGCTTGGTGAAGAGGAGCCCGGAACAGGTTCATGGAGCAATTGCTGACCTTGTTGTAAGTAATCATTATGATATCAATAAAAAAAATACTTTTCCTGTCTCGAAATATGATGTGTCAAATGTTTGCATTTGATTTATGTTTTATTCTAACATCTAATCCATGATTTATATATGAAATGCATGTTTGTGGTTTCTTGTTTATCTGTTTGTGAATGCAGGTCGGCCTTGGGAGGAGGTTTGCAGTCAGCGGAGCTATCAAGAACGAGAGGATCGACACCAGACGCAAAGTAAAAGGTACAGTTACATGATCCTTCTCACTTTGTCTTTCATGTATGAGTCTGTAATACATGTGGGGTAGTTAGAAAATTAGGAGACTTTTACACGGTCATTGATCTGCCTACATTGTAAACCCTGGTGTAGCCATAGGGGGGGTTTTCCCACTAGCACCAATGCAAAGGTCAGCCACCGACGGGTCAGCAAAACAAAGTATGAAAGAGGTATTTCGATGGCTCTTAATCAAAGGAAGGATCAAGTGCAGGTATACTATTAATTTCCCCTTCAAAAGAAGTAATAACCCTCTCTTATAAGCTGGAGTTTGAAACTACTAATAACATAGCTGAATATGAAGCTCTGGTGTTGGGACTGAGGGCTGCCAAAGACATGGCCATTGATTGTCTAGTAGTTTTTGGTGATTCTGAGTTAATCATCAATCAAGTAAAGAAAATTTATCAAGTTAAACAACATAAGCTTAAGCAATACATAAACGAGGTATGGAATCTGATCGATAATTTCTTTTTGGCATTTAACATATCTTTCATTCACAGAGAACAGAATCAGAAGGAATATTATCTGGCCTTAGCTGCCAGCACTTTGAGGCCTCCCATTGGCCCAAATATCAAATATCAGGTAGAAATCAGGCATAGGACAGCCATACCAGACAACATAAAGCATTGGCAAGTCTTCAGTGATGATCTAGATTTGCAGAGATTCATGCACACCATTGATGAATCCTCCAATATCTCAATTGATCAAAAAAATCAAGAAGGTGAAAATGAGGAATTATAACATCAGCAAACATCTCATCGACCGAAGATAGTAGTTGGTCATGATATTGTGGAGTTGAAAACCAATCACATTCCAAGAGGACTAGTGCCATTGGAAAGGTTGTTTGACAGTAATGATGTCTACAGAGTAGCTTCCATGAAGAATCAGAAAGAAGAGATAATAGATTGCAATATTGGGACCACTGTGAATCCCAAGATCATCAAGTTTTCCAAAGCAATAGATGCAGAAGAAAAGGGCAGGTATGTCAGTCTCATAAAAACGTTTGTTGATATTTTTGCATGATCCTATGAATATTTGAAGACATTTGATGCCAACATCATCCAGCACAAGGTCCCCCTAAAGGTTGGCTCCAAGCCATTCAGACAGAAGATTTTGTAATTTAATCCCATGTTAATGTCCATAATTGAGAAAGAGTTGAAAATAATGTTGGATACCAAGATTATTGTACCATTGAGGTACTCAAACTGGGTGGCCAACTTAGTACTTGTAAGGAAGAAAAATGGGGAGATACACTTGTGTGTTGATTTCAGAAATCTCAACAAGTGTTCTCTGAAGGACAGTTACCAACTCCCCAAGATGCATCATATTTTACATAGGGTGGTATGTGCACACATAATTTCCTTTTTAGATGGATACTCTCGCTATAACCAGATAGCAATGTGTGAAGAGGATAAATAAAACACAACATTCACCACCCCATGGGGAACATTCATGTATGACAAGATGCCCTTTGGGAAGAAGAACGCAGTGGCCACTTTTCAGAGGACCATGGACATAGATTTTGTGGGGGGGAAAGAGAAATTTATGGTTATATACTTGGATGACATCACCATTTTCTCCAGGTCTGATGATGAACATTTGGAGCATCTGGAGCAGGTTTTCAAGAAATGCATGAGATATGGAATATCTTTGAATCCTAAGAAGTCCCACTTTTCCATGCCAGAAGGAAATCTCCTTGGCCACACCATATCAGTAGGAGGTATAAAAATTGATCCAAAGAGGGTTTGTTTCATTCAAGATATTGAGATCCCCAGAAATAAAAGGGTTGTCCAGTCTTTTATTGGTAAGATAAACTTCCTCAGACGTTTTGTGCCAAATTTTGTTGAAATTTTGAAGCCTATCACTAACATGTTGAAGAAATATGTTGTGATAAAATGGTCACTAGATGAAAAATAAACATTCCAAAGGATCAATAAGGCTTTGGTTGAATCCCCTGTATTAGTCGGCCTTAACTATACCAAATATTTCTTCATATTCTCCTTTGCCTTGGAGAAGACCATTGTTGTTGTGATACTGCAGAAAAATGAAGAAGGGAATGAACAACCCATAGCCTTTTTCAGTAGAGCCCTCTGATATGTCGAGCTAAAGTATGATATTTTAGAGAAACAGGCCTATGCACTCTTCAAATCACTCAAAGCCTTCGGGGTTTATGTGTTGCAGTCTAGCATAACAGCCTTTATTCCTAGCAGCAGTGTCAAAGAGATTTTGGTCCAGCCAGACAGTGAGGGAAAAAGAGGGAAGTGGATTGACAAACTATTGGAGTATGACCTGCACATAAAACCCACCAAGTTGATCAAGGGACAAGGACTTGCCAAGTTGTTTTTAGAATCAAACTATAAGGTGCTATAATTGCATCAAATCTTCACCCAATCAAATGCACCCATCATACAGCCTGGACAATGCATCTTACAGGTATTTGAAAACTACTCCTCTTCACCTTGTTATAAAAACATCATTTATTTTCTACATCATTTTGAATGTCCACTAGATGTGAAGAAGACAAAGGTCAGGTCTCTCAAGTTCAAGGCTATCAAATTCTTCATTTCAAACCAGAGCTTGTATTGGAGAGATCTGGTTGGCAGCATGTTAAAATTCTTTGATGAAAATGAAGCCAAACCAGTCACAGCATAAATGCATAGAGTAGTATGTGGATGGCACCATCATTGGAAGGCCATGGCTCTCAAGATCCTAAGGGAAGGGTACTACAGGCCCACCCTTTTCTCGGATGTATTTGCTACTGTCAGGGCCTGCAATGAGTGTCAAATATTTGCAAGAAAACAGAAGTTATTATCACTACCCCTAAAACCTATCACTGCCAGTGGTCCATTTCAAAAATAGAGGTTAGACTTCATAGGAGAGATAAATCCACCCTCCACTGGACAGCACAAGTGGATCCTCGCTGCCACCGACTACTTCACCAAGTGGATTGAAGTTGTGCCCACCAGGAATTCCACTAACAAGGTTATCATGAATTTTCTGGAAATTAATATGTTTTCCAGATTGGTTGCCCCAACAAGATAGTAACAGAAAACTCCCAAGCATTCAAATCCAAATCCATGATTGACTTATGTGGAAATCATAACATTTCCTTGAAACATTCCACAGCCTATTTCCCTTGGGCAAATGGCCTGGTAGAATCATCAAATAAAACTCTCATTAGGATTATCAGGAAGTTTTTGACTAAAAACAAGAAATCCTAGGATTCTAAACTCAACTATGCTTTATGGGTTGATCGAATCAGCACCAAGATATCTTTGGGAACCTCACCATTTCATCTTGTTTATGGCACAAATGTTGTTTTTCCCACTCATCTTAGTATACCAGTCCTAAAGTTCTTACAAGAATATATTGAGGAACCCAATGACATCCAAAGGAGAATCTTTCAGATTATAGAAGTTCAACAAAAGAGACAAGCCCTGGATCAGAGGAGATTTTTCAGAAAAGTGACCTGGTCCTGAGGTGGGATGCCAGAAGGGATGACAAGTCCAAGCACAGTAAATTTGACAATTGTTGGTTTGGTCCTCTTAAGGTGGTTGAAGCTCTGGACAATAATACATTTATATTACTCAATCTCGATGATGCAGAGATCTTTGGAGGCCCAGTAAATGGGTGCTTCCTGAAACACTACTTTGTTTAAGGATGAGGGAAGGTCCCTCTTGTACCATAGATGCTTTCATTTTATTTTTGCATTTGATTAGTTAGTTGTGTGTGAATAAAGACTCCATATCCCAACCAAGGCACTGGGGTGTAGTTGCAGTATTTAGTTCAATAAGATGCATCGTTGAGAGACAGTAGCAGATGCATAGGGCGGGCAGACAAAAGAAGAGGTAAGAAATGGAAGGTAAGATCCATTATGTAATCCCAAGGCACTGATCTACAGTTCTTAGCACCTCACAGGGATGAGTTATCCTCAATTGGATCCAATGTTATAACCTAGGTCTTCACCCCTGCCCTTTTCCCTCATTCAACCCATACATTCATCAATTTTGAGTTTTGTGGCTACTTTCTTAGCTCATCCTCCACTATTTAATTATTCAGATTCATGGCCTCTGTTTGTCGTTGCTTATTTTCATCGTCTATTTTATTTATTGAAAAGGATCACATGTTCTGGTTTGAGTTTCAAATACTCGTCATCATATTTTCCACTAACGAAGCATAGAGAAGGTCCACCGAGTCTTTTGTGTGTGCGCAGTAGATATCCATGTTCAACAAATCCATTGAAATCTCAGTAAGCTTACATGGAAGTTAGCAGCCAATCAGAGCAGACCATGTCAGACTCGAAATACATGCAAATAGCAGGTTGACATGATCAACAGTGAAGATCCAGCGTTAATGTGAGATCGACGGTTCCCGTCGCATTTGGGGTTCCATAATGCGGAGAAAATACTTTTTTTTCACGGAGTGCCTAACTCCCACATCGATCACCATCGTTGGCATCCCCATCCTATAGATCAACGGTACTCACACGATTTCGGACTCCCCCTCGACATTTCTACCTTTAACGGTAGGGGGGGTCTGAAAAAGTGGTTTCCCCATGCTTGGGCCCACCTAACATGGCGCCTCCTCATGATTTCAGACTCCCCCCCTCTCTAATCCACTTATTGCCTACTCCCCCCTCCGAAACCCTATCGGATTACATATTGATATTGCCCCTCTCACCGCATGCCATATGTCCTCCACTCGCTACTCCTTCCTGTCACCACCTACAACTTGTCTTCCACTCATACTCTCATCATCTCCTGTGTATCTAACCCTCCTCTCACCACACGCCACCTATCAACCTCCTCCCCACATGTCATTCCATGTCACCTCCAATTGTTTCCACTCCATCTGCATCCACGTCGTCCACCTCCACTGACCCCATTCCCCTATTGGAAAATCGCCTCCACGTTCTCTAGTTCAAAACCAATTATGTCTTCCCCATGTCCACTTAACTGACAACAATGCAGGTATCCCAACAAAATAGGTGGTAGTTAGCAGGGCCAGCAATGGGTCACATTTAGTTGTTGAAAGTTCATAGGAGAAGCAGATAACGTGAATATATTCTCATGCAGTCAGTCATCTCCAGAGGCCTCAAACAGATTGTGCGCACACCAATGCTTGACACGTCACTTACTTCTGCCACTCTGAGTCTTTTTATGCCAATTAAAGTTTATCCATCTCATGCATCCTTTCTGTCTCAGAGACAGCAGCAGTTTTTAGTTAATCAATTCCAGAGTTATTTTAGATTAAATTAATAAGTGGTATTTTGTGTGTGATAAGAACCACTCTCTTGGTTAAATTAAGTGTGAAGCGCGCATTGTTGTACTCCATGCAATAATTTGTTCTACAATCAGTTATCTAGAGTTAGGTCTTAGTCCCATATGGACGAGAACCTTTGTAACTCTTTTAAATACGATGTCTTTGTATGTTTTAGTGGTTGGTATTTTTTGGAAGGAAAGTAGAAGCAGCAGAATAATTGGACCATCTCAGTTAATTGTAAAGTTTTCTACCTGGTGAATATATGTTGATGACAGTTGTGTTTTCTTACTCAAATCCTTATGTTTTGATTCTTATCTTGAATGCAAATTTTGTGATGTGTGCGATGTACATTTCCTTATTATTTCATATATTGTTTTAGTTTATCTCTTGTTGATTATGCAACCTGTTATACAGCTATTGTTCAATGAAAGATCCACTATTTTGCAACCTGTTGAATGATTTGCATCTAGATATTTGTCTAGGTATTGAGATATTATCTTAAGTCTTAGTTTCCGCATAGCAAGTGGTTCATTGCATTGCTTGTTGTTGTTGTCTGTATGTGTCTTTTCATACCCTCAATTTTAATTTAATACCCATACCATTAGCAAAGCAGAACCTAATTTTACACTGTGTGTCATGCCCTACCAGAGAACCATCTTTGAAAACATGTCCTTAAGCTTACCAACAAAACCAACGTATTAAGGAATAATCATTCCAAACTGATAGGTGGCCTAGATTTTCCCTTTAGCAGTTAGGTGCAAACCTTAGGACCAACAGCTAGCCCTAGACTTTTCCATTAACCATTCATCAATGTAACCATTAAAAAGTGCACAAGAGATAAAAAGAGAGAAGTGTAGCGAAAATTTCAGACCAAGTCCTCTCACAATGAGGGACAGTTATGTTAAAATGAGATCTTATGATCTCTTATTTATGCAAATGTTACAAAGGTGACTTGTCCACAAATTAAGGGGTAAAACACAAAATTAGGGGTCAAAAACCCTAATCTTTCCCCCTTTTACAAAGTAATTATTTAAAATTAACTTTTTCACATAAGAAAACCCTAATTTTAGAAGGGTGTCTCCCCTTTAGGGGATGTTTCTCCACTTTGAGGAAGTCGTTGGTGTTGGAGAAGCATGGGTAGGCCTCCAAAGGCCACATGTCAAGCATATAAGCACTCTAATCATGGTGAATACCCTCTTCTCCTCAAAACCTCCATGTTTCAAATGAGTGGCACCTCACCACCATGCCCTAGCCCCTCAAGCATGACATCAAGCTCAAAAATAGGAGGTTTTCCCCTCCTGGGAAAATCGTTTGGAAAGTGAGGGTTGGGATATGTCATCCAAGTCATCATCAAGGCATTCCAAGTCTGATCTCTCTCATTTGGAATGTGGGCCCCTGACATCCAACATGTGGGCTTGTAGCCCCATGGAAGCCCAAGCTAGGCTTTTCTCCCAAAACTGTCCACCAATTAGGTCATGTAAAGATAAATGAGCACACCCTCCAAGGATCTCAATTTGTAACATCATGACAAGTGAATCCAATTAATAAATAATTCATCTAATCATTTGCATCAAAGATCACCATATCAAACAATTAATTGCTCAAATACACTATGTGACTTGTCAAAATTGAATATGGGAGGGTTGATGAGGTGTCCTATTGGCTAGATCTTTCCCTAGGTCAAGGAGAGCTTCCAAGAGATCCCTCTCTAAGCAATGTAAAGGGGATGAACTGGTTAGGTTCAAGACTCAATGGGCATAGGGCTCATGACATACAAGGGGTCGTAGTGTCTCATTCATGGGTGCCTTTGTAGAGGGTGTGTGGTACCTTCATATGCAATGCACTTTTTCCAAGCCCATCATTTTCCTTTTTTTTTTATTTATTTGTATTTTCTTTCAATATAGAATAAGGATAGATTGAAGGTCACTTCCCTATCATGGTGACCAGATGATGGCAATGTCACCCACAAACACCTAGTGGAAATGAGAAGGCTAGCTCGTGATGAGACCCCCTTTCTCTCAGCCATGCAACTGAGATCCATTGCCCTAGTTTGGTGACTAGATGGTGGCAATGCCATACCACTAGATATTCATGGACATGATATGTCGGCTCGTGATGAGACCTGTTATCCTTCAACGAACCTTTTAAGCAGTCTTTATTATATTATGGGTCCCCTTTACTCAAATATAAGTGTTTCATTTCTTTTTTGGTTGATCATTGGGAAAAGCATCTGGAAGGTTTATACAAGGATTTTATCTTTTACCCGACATCAACCCCTTTGGGCCTTCATCCCCTTCTTCCCACAGAATGAGGGACAACCCCTTATTGGGTCAATACACCCTAAAATACCAAGAGATAAGGAAATGGAGGGGAATAATGATGGAAAGCGGTAAGTATGGTCGAGAACAGTACGATGGCTCATTAAGGGAGTTCCCAGTAACAAACCCATTCCCAAGGAAGACCACTTACTAGGGAACAATGTCAACCACCAAGGTGAAGCAAGGAAAAAGGCATAATTTCCAAGCATATATCATGAACTAGAGCAATCTAGGATACAACATAATCAAATGGCTTGAATATTGAAATGATGCTCACCGTAATATTGACTTGTACCTCATGGAGAAAGGCCCACTACCTTCCGAAGCCAGCTGGTGTGGTGGATGCCATCTGCGAACCTGTGAGGCTGTGACCATCTCTAGTGGTGAGTGGGTTTTTCATCTGTGCAAAGGGTATTGTTGGTCATGTAGTCTCTTGGCACTCCATATCTGTAACCTGAGGGCCTCGAGACATGATCTTCTTAGTTATCCATAAAATGGGGTAACATCTAGTAATAACATAGATATACAACTTAAAATTTATGGACATAATAATTACATAGATGTACAACCAAGACAGTTAAATGCATGCAATGAAAACTTGTATTGTAGAAATAAATGGACATAAATCAATGGACATACTTCCTTTTTAAAACAATGATGCTACTCTGTGGCATTCACATTTGATAAGAAAGTACTCTTTGAAAGCTACAAAGTTACGAAATAGAAAATACCTAGCATACAATTTCTACTTATAATGAAATTGAATTTTGCTTGAAATTTTTGAAATTAATTCTTTGAAAAATGATTCCTATGCCATATCAATATAATACTATTAGTAGATGGTTTTGATTTTAGTTGTTGGAGCTGAGGTGGAGAAAAAATGTTATGGTGTTTCTATAAGCTATTGACAAGTATGTTCTAAAATCTCATTTTACTTATTTATGTTTGATGGATCATTATGCAATATGGTTTTTTAAGGTAGTGTTCTTCCACCATCATTTGAAACAAGCTTGATATTTCTCCCAAAAAATAGAAAAAATATATATATTATAATGATTAAATTGGTTTTCAAACAATTTTATAATTCCTATCCTATATATTATCATGTAAGCTCAATGGAGATAACAATTACTATGATGTTGTAATGCACAAAGAAGCAAACTTTGATGTTTGAACTAGTTAAAGCATAATATAAAGCATCTTATTTATCACAAGAACGAAGACAACATAATGTGTAGATGGTAGTGTAAGAGTTTCACAAACAAAATATAAACAACCATTCGTTCATTTGCAAAAAGGATTTTATAATACATAAAATGTGACCTTTGAATTTATGAATTGTACAGGTTGTGTAATTGCATTGCGGCCCAGTTGCCACACCAGGAAAAATAGATAATGATATAAAAACTATTGTAGCCATTTGGTTTCTTGATATAAATTAAAGCATTCAATTGGGACATTGTTTGTAATGCTTTTTGTAAAACTTACTTATTAATTAAATTGCATGCATTTGTAGTTTGTACGAGTGGGTTCACGCTATAGTGTGATTCACGATTCTATAGTGTAATTTGGTTAAGTTTGTTAGGGATAGTATTGTTGATTTTGTGTATCTTCAGGAGGTATTCCCACTATAGGCCAAGGTTCCATGCATGTGGGAATTTTCGTTGGCACCAGTTTTGACTTTCATTTTAGTGAAATCGACCTAGAAATGAGGCTAGGGCCTCATGGGAAAGTTGATGGGATTTGTGAGTTTGTGTGGGGGTGACACACCCACAAAGAGGATTAAAATATTCAAATTAATTGTTGAGTTTCGGAAGGGATCCTAAACTCACTCATTGAAATCCCATATAAAGGAGAGATGTCATTATGACATTAGATCATATTGTGGAAGAATGGAGTTGGCATAAGTGATTCTGCACTTGTATCAAGAAGGATTGGTGATCTCAGCAAAGGGAAAGTCTGCAAGGTGGCGAATCTAGCCCTAAAGAGAGAGGCGAAGAAGTTCTCACATATGGAGTGAATTTTTTGTATAATATGTGGTTTGCAAGAGGACGAAGCGTGTATATACATGGATTGTAGAAGGAAAACTCATGTATAGGGCATATGTGATTTGCAGTGGAGAAAATAGCTTATGTTTATGGGTTTCCAGTAAGGTGAATCATGTATCTATTTTTATGGGAAACTATAGATTTGTAAAGGCTAATAGGTGACATCAACAGGTTATACATGTGGTCTACAGGAGATTCATGGGTAGAGGATATTTCCAAAATATTGTTGAGGTTTGGTTTTCTGATTTGTATATTGGAGAACAAGGGTGTTCTCAGTTTTTGGTGACTTTGGAGGACAAGGTTGTCCTTGGATTTTTGGTGATATTGTATTGGATGGGAGGGATGGTTTTTCCCTCAGGATTTCTGATACTAACAATATTATAGAATAAAATTATTGTGTCTCTTGTGTATTGATGATTCATCTTTGATCTTGTTGTTTTCGCTACATATGTTTTCAGTTAATAATTTCAGTGTAAAGTTGTTGAGTGATAGTTAGATCACTAGAAAGCAATTTTCATATATGAAATTAGTCACATAGAGTTGCATGTGAAAATTAACATGGAATCGGAACTTGGGATTTGAAGAGAAGTGGATAATCTTGAGACACTTTGTTGGCTACAACACTAGAAGAGTGTTGTATTTTTTCTTGTTCGTGTTCTTATTCCAGGTAGGTCAAGATGGTGAATACATTGAAGCTTTAGGATAGGTTGGAAGGGGAAACCAACTTCAGGGCTTGGAAGGTAAGGGTTCTCCTTCTGTTGGAAAATAATTACCTCAAAGAGTATGTTGAGGATGTGGTTGTGACTCCTACTGATACATGAGAGTTGACATCTCATAAGAAGAGGGAAGTGAAGGCCAAGAAGGTATTACTAGAGTTAAAAAACCCTCACTCTTTCTCTAGAAGTGTCATAATTTAGTGGTAGAGCCTACCTTCACATGGATGCCCTAGGTAGATCCTGGTTTCATTTTGGTGTCCATGTCGTCACTAATGACTATAGGCTCGAGAGTCCTTATTAGTTTTTCCTGATTACGAGTATAAGCCTCATTTGCATGATTCATTATCACTCTTGACCTCACCCTTGGGAATCCCAAAACACAATGGGTCTTCTTTTAAGCCCTTTTCAGACCCTCTAAATATGAAAATATTGTTGAGCGATCTTGTTGTCCTTCATGCTCGCTAAACTGAAATTTGAAGGCACGTTTGTCCGGCGGTAGTTTACCCCTTTTTCGGTCCAGATGGTCAAAAGTACGAACAAAGGTATACTATAGGAGCCTCGGTTCTCTAGAAGAGTATTCTCAGGTATAGATTTAACCATTTTTTGGGCTTGAGGGACTAAACTTACGAAAAAGGAACCCCCACGAAGTCCATAGTTAAGCTCTTTTCAGAATCCATAAAATTGAAAAGATAGTCGAGTGACCTTGTTTCTTCACACTCGTTAAATTGGTCCAGAAGAACATCCCTTACGAAGTCCATAGTTAATCTCTTTTCAAACTCCTTAAAAATGAAAATATTGTCGAGTGATATTGCAAGATACCAGATATATAAAATATGCAGTACAGAAATGAAATGCTAGAAATAACAGAATAACAGTAAAATATCCAGCATAATCTTCACAATACACAGAAATGATATACGAAATAGCAACAAAAATAGCACTTGAACAGAA
>ML782122.1:89828-121523 GCA_009831015.1 Picea engelmannii | reverse complement strand
GGAAGATCCTTTTAGAAGCGGAAGCTTCTATTAGGTCTTCTTACATCCGCCTTATTCTATTTTATTGAAAGGTCTTATTAATATTGACCTTTATTACATCCGAATACATTGATCTACCTATGTGCGGGTTAGGACCTTAACAGATATTGTCTTTGTCACACTCGTTAAAATTATTTTGAATAGATGTCTATTCGCTGCTAGTTTACCCCTTTTTCTAGCCGACTAGACTACCTTCGAAAAAGGTACCCCAGTAGAGTCTCCTTTTACGCTTTTTCAGACTCTCTAAAAATGAAAAACCGCCAAGCTCACCTTCTCTGGTCTCATTAAAATCACATCGAAGGACGTTATCATTGTGTCTTATTAATTGCATTTGCATTCATGTGTCTTTGGACTAATGTCAGCTCCATTTTGCTCTCAACTGAACCATCTAAAGTATGCCTTATACCCAAGCCTTCTAGCACTTTACCTCTGCGTCTTGACACCTTTACCCATGGAGGATTTTTATCGAGTGTCTTTTTTCTACATATATCCCCTTTCTTTGAGCATCAATGTGTTCCTTGTGCTTGGAACTAGTATGTCTGTGACACTTGATCCTCCTTTGTAACGTAGCATTGTTTATTCTTTTTCAAGCTTCCAAAAATTATTGAAAAAAGACAAAAAAAATCAAATATACCCCAAAAAGAGGAAGGGAAAAGTATTTTCTTTTTGTTGAAAACACAATGAGTCGCCCTTGGACAAAGCACATCCTTCTATTTTTCCAAGGGAAGTCTTACTAAACTTGAGTCGTCCCTTTTGTAGTTTGTCTCTTGTCCTCATGCCCGGCCATCCCGAAAGACCAATCAAGTCCTTTCTCAAAATCAATGAAGTTCTATGCCTGATCATCAAGATCCTCTTGTATGTTACCGACGAGCCATCGAAGACCTCTAGGTAGTGAAGTCATACACTCATACTACACTCCTACCTGAGTTTTGAAGATTCTGAAGTTGTTGCTTGAGCTCTGAAGGCCTCATCTCGAGCCATCGGGCGTCATTTGGCTTCTTAAAAATGGATACTATACACATATATATTTTTTATTTTGAGATGTAGATTCGTTGTGTATTGCTCGCAGCTACACTTTATATAGTTATATGACATGGATCTGTAGTGTATCTAGAGATGATATGGATGGTGTGGTAAAGAGTAGCAGTGATGATAACTAGGCCCTTGCATCCCGCACTAGGAAGGGAAGAAGGGTTTCTCTAGACAAAAGAGGTCTGTCAGGGAGAGGGGTGTTGATGATTACAGCTTCGTGATGTTGGAGTTACTTCACACACACCTAAGATTTATTTTTCCTAAGTTTTTTCCTTGTTTATTATTTATAATTAATCATTATCCAGTGTCCTATAATTTAGGGAGAGAATATTCTCTTCCAATTGACACTTCAGTTTGACTAGTTGAGTTGAGTTTATATGTTGCATTGGTTTTTTCACCATGCAACATTGGGATCATCACTAGATAATTCCACTTGCCTTGGGATCATCACTAGACTGGCGCATTACCCTTGATTTCTTGAGTTAACTCCTCACTACTCTTTGTCCAGTCAGTTAACTGAAAACTAGTTGACTAGTTAGCTCAACTAGGTGGCAGTTCACTCTCGTAACTGCCTAAGAGACTATACTAGGTGGCAGTTCACTCCTGTAACTGTTGGTGTTTGTCCACATCACTCTAGAACACCACTATAGCTCATTAGTTACTCATGTATCCTATATCTATTGTAAATTATTCACTCTTTGAGTGTGGAATAACAATTAATGAGAATTCTTCCATTCTTTCTCTCCTTATTCTTCTTTCTCAATTTCTCTCTGCAAATGTGTGTATCATTGTTTAGCTAGATCTATCCTATGATGTTTCAACACATTTACATGGTATCAAAGCCGACAGACTGCTAAGAAAAATCTACACCAAATTATTTTTTGCAAGTACTAAAAATTGAAGACAACAAAAAGATGGATTATTCGCCAGAAATACTTCTCATGCCTCATAACTATTTGGAATGGAAGTCAAAAATTATTCTTCTACTCAGATGCAGAGGATTGTACCAAATAACTATGGTAATGGAAGTAGATCTTGATTCCGCCGATGAGAAAAACGATTTTCTCAATAGACAAGATATGACCATAAGACATATCCTTTGGTTTATTTCTCCTGAAATTCTCCATCAAGTATATGATGAATCACAAGAATCAAATCCAAATTAATTATGGACCGGAATGGAGGTTCTATTCGGGAATAAATAATATTGTGAATATTTCATGCAGGAGGTTGAACAGATAGAGCCAAAAGAGAAGCCATCAGAAGATCCAGCCTCTTATTATGAAGAGTCTTCTGCAAAAGTATTTGCACAAATTTGTACTCCATTAATTGAAGATTATGTCTACTCCATTTCAGATTTGTTTTTTGAATTTCATGTGGAAGATACATGGCATGAATCTTAGGGTTCACATGCAGACACTTTTCCATGCGCAATGCATGCATCTCGGGAGACAAAAAGGGAGTCGCGCACATCAGACTCAATTCTGATATTTTCTGAGAAAAAATTGTAGAAAATAATTAAATATTTGAATTCCTCTCGGGAAAATATCCAATTTCAAAAAAAAAATCGTCTGAAACGGAGTCCGGGAAGTGAAGTTATGATCGTTTTAAAATCAACAAAATTTCAACATTTTTCCAAAAACAGCCGCACGGTTTTCAAAATTTCATCCAAACTTTATTTGGATATTTTTCATTACAAGAAGATAAAGTGGATATGTTTGGACATCTCAATGGTGCATATACTTCATCAGATCTGTGCTGACATCTACATCTTCAACAAAATCTTCAACGAGCACAAACTTGCATAGTTGCGAGGTCTTCTTGGAGTGAAGGACACGGTTGCTTAGCAACTGTTTTTTTTGTTCCTTCTCATTTTTTTTTACATACATTGTACCTTGAGTGGGGGTTTTTCCCATGAGTTTTTCCCTCTTTCCTCACTTTATTTTCATTGTACCTAACATGGCCTTATTGTCTGGACCCAATCTTTATTTTCACCATAATGATGTTCAGGGGGGGTGTTGGAGTTACTTCACACACACACCTAGGATTTATTTTTCCTAAGTTTATTAGTTATAATTAGTCATTATCCAGTCTCCTATAATTTAGGGGAGAATATTTCACCTGGAGAATATTCTCTTTCAGTTGACACTTCAGTTTGACTAGTTGAGTTGAGTTTAGATATTGCATTGGTTTTGTCACCATGCAACATTGGGATCATCACCAGCTAATGCACACTTTCCTTGGGATCATCACCAGACTGGCGCATTAACCTTGATTTCATGAGTTAACTCCTCACTACTCTTTGTTCAGCCAGTTAACTGAAGACTAGTTCACTAGTTAACTCAACTAGGTGGTAGTTCACTACCGTAACTGCCTAAGAGACTAGACTAGGTGGTAGTTCACTCCTCTAACTGTTGGTGTGTGTCCATATCACTCTAGAACACCACTATGTCTCATTAGTTACCCATGTATCCTATATCTATTGTAAAGTATTCACTCTTTGAGTGTGGAATAATGGTTAATGAGAATTCTTCCATTATTTATCTCCTTCTTCTTCTTTCTCAAATTCTCTCTGCAAATGTGTGCATCATTTTTTAGCTAGATCTATTATGTGCAGGTTCAACACATTTACACGTGAGACATCCTCTAGGACACACACTAAGTGATTCGACCTATGAGAGATCCCATGTGTTGGGTGTGCCCATGAGATGGGTGTGTCGTTCCTCTCTAGACTGATATGAAACGATGGGTGCCCATGTGTGGGGTGAAGGTGCCAATGTGATGGGTGTGCGTCAAACTCTGGACTGAGTTGTTATGACATGTGGTCTCCTACCTTGTGGACTCAATTGAGGCAGGCTTGAGATGTTATTCCAAATGATTATCCTGTGGACTCAATGAGATAGAGATTTGTTGAGTAGGACATCCATGTGGTTGAGCACAGGTGGACGTGCCCCTAGTGGTTGAGCAATAGTAGATCTGTGAGATCCCTTTCTATATTGTCTGAGAGTAAGATTTACCTGTAACCCTAATTGTGATGTAAAGGGTACAAGTCATCTCCACCATATTTGAAAGATAATTAATGTTTATTGTAATAATTAATTACTTTCTGATTTATTGAGGTCAGCCATATTGTGCCAATAGACACCACTTTTTGTATGTGTTGGCCCTTGGTTATGGAAGGAAGCGAATATTAAGGAAGAAAGGTGAAGTATAAACTGCGTGGAAGTACATTGATTGAGATTAGGTCAAAGTGGTCTAAGAAGTAGAAAAGAAGGAGAGGAGTAAGGGGAAATGAGTTGTTGGACGAGGAGATCAAGGATAATAGATCATTAAGGAAGATGGATCGTGGATAGCTCAGCAAGTGGAAGACGATGTCAATGAGTGCTTTGGAGCACATCGCGGAAAATAAGGAAAGACAGGCTGGTGAAGCCCAGGAAGTACGGGTCAAGATGACCTAGGGTTTTAGACACATAGGGTTTTGGATCTAAGGTTTTGACACCTAGACGTTGGTCATTGTAATGTATAAATAAAGGCCTAGAGGACCTAGGATGGGTTGTTGTTGTTATTATCGTTGTTGTTGTATTGTGGATGATCATTGTTGTGGATACTATTGTGTATTGAGAGAGAGATAAGTGATGCATATGAGAACATTATGTATTGTAAAGATCTTTAGTTGGGTGCAAAGATCAAGCCTACAGCGAGGTGTGCATGGAGGGGAGATAAAGAAGAGAGAGAGATCTGCAAGCTAAGAGCGCAGACAAAATTGTATGTTTTCATATAATATATCAAGAAACACAGTTTTGTGGATGGACATAGCCCTAGGGAGAGAGTGAACCACGTATATCTTGTTGTTATGTGTGATTGATGTTGTGTTCTTTTGCCTTCTGATATAATGTTATTGCATCCTTGTGTTAGATCTGAGATATAACTTGTGTAGTAGGTTTAAGGGAGATAAAGAGTACTATATTGGTGTGTTTTGTTGCCTTGGATCCACTTTACATTTCCTCTGGTTGTAGACACTTGTGTCCTGCAACCCCCTATAGCTATTTTGGGTGAGACTACATCTGCTTCGCAGGTGTTGCCGAAAGGGCCAATAGTTAGGGCTTGTTGGTGCGTTGTTAGAGTTGAACCCTGGGTCTACCACAGTGCCAACAGTATGTCCAGTATAATATAAACAAAGGAAATTTAACCATTGAGGAAACATACAAGTCACTTGTCATTTGGAAATTTTAGCAAGTACATCTTTTAGGGCTTAAGTGTGCACCTCTCTTGGGCACAAGTTTCAAGGTAGTAGAGCACCCTCTTGTGTGCATTAGGGTTTCATGGTTGGAGGATATTATCTTGAGAATATAGCAAAGGATTTTTGGGTTTTTCTCCCTTGTTGAGAAGGGTTTTCCCAGGATATTTCTTGTGTTCTTGGGCATGGTATTTATTCTTGTGATCTTGGTTATTGTAACAATTGTGAATGGTGTAGTTGGATTTGTTTATGGTTCAAGTAAATTTTAAAATGAAATAAATCTCATGTGTCAGCCTAGCATAGTGAAAATTAAACATGGTATCAAAGCATAGGTCTTGAAAAACCCATTGCACAAGCTTCAAAGCAAGCTGTCATCATTTCTGCAGAACCGTACAGTCTCCTAGGGTTTCAAAAAATCCATAAGGCCCTCTCTTGTTTGGATATTACAGCACCTTATACTTGAGCGTTGGGTCTAAAAATTTATGGGAGTGTACGACCTCCTTCATTGCACCTCCACAAGGATTCAGATTGAAATTATGAGAATTTTGGATTTTTGGCCCTAAGGTTTATAGAGTTTCACAATTTTCTGTAGAAAATTCAGATTTAGGGTTTATGTAGCTCATTGGAGGAGCCTTTCATCTCACCGGTGTTCTTTTGACTTTCAAAGCTTATTGTTGGCAGCCATAAGTCCAAAAAAACCTAAATTTGGTATCCTAGCCTAGCCTTTAGGTTTTCTAGCCCAGTTAGCAAGGATTTGTGAAGAATCTAAAAATATGATGAACAGAACTATGATGGAAGATAAGCTTGATAAATCAAGAAAATACAGTTCCTAGAAGCCAAGACTTCATAGAGATGAAGACATCAAAGAAGAAGCCTTCTTATTCATTTTATCACTCTCAGTTATGGTTCCTACTAATAATAATACTTGGTTAATTGACAGTGGTGCCTCCAGGCACATGACCGGATTTAGATATTACCTGACAAATCTTGTTGAGAAAGAGACAAATCTACATGTTGTACTTGGAGACAATGTCAGATATAATGTTAGACAGGTTGGAACTTCTACATTCCAACTAGATTATGACATACCTCTTCAGTTAATTGAGCTACTATATGTACCTAATATGAAGAGGAACCTTGTCTCCATTTCTTCCTTAGAATACAAAGGCTACAAGGTTACCTTTTCAGAAGAAAAAGTTTTTGCATGGCACACGGACTCACATATAAATTATACTAGAGTAATTGGTGTTCGAGAAAGTAGAATATACAAGTTGACTATCATACCAGTCCAGGCCCTGTTACATGATACTATCTGCTTGAGTAAGCTATGGCATAGGAGACTTTCTCACATTCATTATAGAGCCCTTCCATCTCTAGGGAAAATGGTAGCAGGCCTTCCAGAGATAAATATTTAGCATAAAGGTGTTTGCAAAGGTTGTTCCCTTGGAAAGAATGTCAAGGGGTCATTCTTAAGTAGTGACAATAGATATAAGGAAATCTTGGACTTGATACATTCAGATGTGTGTGGGCCAATGATTGTTTCCTCCCTGAATGGATATTTGTACTATGTACTCTTCATAGATGATCACTCTCAAAAAACTTGGATTTATTCCCTGAAGACCAAGGATGGAGTCCTTGAAATATTTCAAGAATTCAAAGCTCAGTTTGAGAACCTGGCTGGAAGAAATATCAAGGTACTAAGATCAGATAATGGAGGAGAATACACCTCCAAGGATTTCATTATTTTTTGTATTGAAGAAGGGATCAAGAGGGAGTACACAGTTCCTTACAACCCTCAGCAAAATGGGGTTGCAGAGAGGAAGAAAAGAACCATCATCAAGGAAACCAAAGAAATGATACATGATTAGAGTCTACCTATGATTATGTGGGAAGAAGCATGCATGACAGCAGTATATGTTCAAAACAGGAGTCCTCGGCAATTTTTGAAGAACATAACTCTTGAGGAAGCCTTCCCCTGAGTGAAGCCTGATATTGGACACTTTGAGATATTTAGATGTCTAGTATACTTTCATGTACCGAAAGAGAAGAGGTCCAAGCTATACCCTTCAGGCAGAAAAGGTACATTTGTAGGATACGGTGAATCTTCGAAGGCATATCAGATCTACATCTCTGGTCAGAGACATATTAAGGTAAGCATAGATGTTATCTTTGAAGAAGAGATAGCCTTTCAAAGATTCAGAGAATATCAGATGGAGATTGACACAGAGACAGTACCTTCTCCCCCTTTAGCAGTTCAGAGGGAGACATCCATTATTCCATTTGATCCAGTTGCTCCAGTTGATATCCCCAGAGACATTGCAGTAGGCCATAAAAGGCCTACCTAGGCTCGATAAAATATGCAAGAGACAGAGGTCCATGCAGCTCCTCAAGGCACATTCCGAGAGACCAAAGAGACCAAAGAGATTTTCGAGCTACTTTTCAGCCATGAGCCACATCATTGATACTGATCCTTCTTTTCATGGAGAAGCGACAGGTCAGTAGGTATGGAAAGACACCATTGCAGAAGAGTATCAGTCCATCTTGAAGAATGATGTGTGGGATTTTGTTCTGAGACCAGAAGAGAAGTCTATAGTAACTTCCAGGTGGATCTATAAGATCAAACATGCAACTGATGGAATTATCGAGAAACAAAAAGCGAGATTGGTAGCCAGAGGATTCTCATAGGTGGAGGGAATTGACTATGAGAAGACATTTTCTCCAATATCCTGATACACTTCCATATGTACTATCATTGCACTAGCTGCATCCATGGGTTGGAAACTGCATCAGATGGATGTAAAGACAAACTTTTTCAATGTGATATTGATGAAGAAGTTTACATCAAGCATCTAGAAGGATTCGTGATACACGACGAGAAAACTCATGTGTTCAGGTTGAAGAAAGCCATGTCTGGACTAAAGAAGGCACCTCGTGCTTGGTGCAAGAAGATAGATGGATTCTTGATGAGATTGGGCTTCAGAAAGAGTGTTGTTGATCCAAACCTATATTATCATATTGTTAGAAATGAGTGCCTAATATTGGTCCTGTATGTGGATGACTTATTCCTCGGCAGTTCAGAAAGACTTATTGTTGAATGCAAGCGAGCATTGACTTCTAAATTCAAGATGAAGGATATGGGTATGATTCACTACTTCTTGGTACTAGAAGTATGGCAAAGAACTGATGATATTTTCCTGATTCAAGGAAAATATAGAATGGAGATATTGAATAAGTTCGGTATGACAGACTGGAAATCCATGCCTACACCGATGGTGATGGATTTGAAGAAAACGAATGATGCTTCTACTGATTTAGGCGAGATTATTCGACATTTGTACCGACAGCTGATTGGATCATTGATGTATCTAATTACCGCCAGACCTGATATATGTT
The DNA here is from genome assembly GCA_009831015.1 of Picea engelmannii. Taxonomy (NCBI): domain Eukaryota; kingdom Viridiplantae; phylum Streptophyta; class Pinopsida; order Pinales; family Pinaceae; genus Picea; species Picea engelmannii. The sequence goes on along the minus strand of ML782122.1, from coordinate 112,822 downwards.
ATGCAGTGAATGTACTTAGTCATTTCATGAGTCAACTGAGACAGACTCACTATATAGCAGTGAAGCATGTATTGAGATATCTACGAGGCACAGTTGGATATGGCCTGAGATATGCCTCCAGTGTAGACTTGAGTTTGCAGGGACATGCAGATGCATATTGGGTAAGTAGCATACTGGGCCAGAATAGTACATTCGGTTGTTTTTTTACCTTGGTGGCCTTGAGTACCATAGAAGAAGAGTATATAGTGTTGAGTGTGGCAGTCTGTGAAGCAATGTGGCTTCACAATCTCCTGACAGATTTATTTTATCATGATATTGATCCTACCATTATTCATTGTGATAACCAGAGTTGTGTGAAGCTCTCTGAGAATCATGTGTTTCACGATAGATCGAAACACATCGAGATAAAATATCATTATATTAGATACATGGTGCAGAGGAAAGAAGTACATGTGAAGTACCTTCCTACACATGAGAATATTGCAAATATATTCACCAAACCCCTTGCCAAGATGAAGTTTGAGTACTTATGTGAGAGACTTGGCCTAGTGGAGAATGCCTCCCTAGCTAAGAGGGAGTGTTGATGATTACAGCTTCGTGAGACATCATCCAAGACACAGACTGAGTGAGTCAACCTGTGAGAGAGCCCATGTGTTGGGTTTTCCATGAGATGGGTGTGTCATTCCTCTCTAGACTAAGATGAAACGATCTATGCCCCAGTGTGGGGTGAAGGTTCCCATGTGATGGGTGTGTGTCAGACTCTAGACTGAGTTGTTATGACGTGTGGTATCCTGCCTTGTGGACTCAGTTGAGTCAGGCTTGAGATGGTACTCCATATGATTCTCTTGTGGAATCAGTGAGATAGATATCTGTTGAGTAGGAAATCCATGTGGTTGAGAACAGGTGGATGTGCCCCTAGTGGATGAGCACTAGTGGATGTGTGATATCCCTTGTTATATTGTCTGAGAGTAAGATTTACCTGTAACCCTAATTGTGATGTAAAGGGTACAGGTCGGATCCACCATATGTGAAAGATAATTAATGTTTATTGTAATAATTAATTATTTTAGAGTTAATGAGTTCGGCCCTATTGTGCCAATAGACACCAATTTTGGATTGTCCAATCTAATATAAATAAAGATGATTTCCCCATTGAGGAAACATACAAGTCACTTGTCATTTGGAAATTTCAGCAAGTACATCTTCTAGGGATGAAGTGTGCACCTCTCTTGGGCACAAGTTTCAAGGTAGTAGAGCAGCTTCTTATGTGCATTAGGGTTTCATGGTTGGAGGATCTTCTATTGAGAATATAGCAAAGGATTGATGGGTTTTTCTCCCTTGTTGAGAAGGGTTTTCCCGGGATATTTCTTGTGTTCTTGTGCATGGTATTTCTTCTTGTTATCTTGGTTATTGCAACAATTTTGAATGGTGTAGATGCATTTGTTTATGGTTCAAGTAAATTCTAAAATGAAATAAACCTCATGCTTGAGCCTAGCATAGTGAAAATTCAACAAGAGGATTCTCCTGAGAGGGAAGCATCTCCAGAGATGAGACGAAAGAAGGATATTATTAAGATTAGATGTTTTGAGTGTCATGATTTTGGGCATTGTGCTTCAAAGTGTCCACACCAGAGGGGAAGAGAAAGAATGTTGCAGGCATCAACAACATAGGTTGATGAGGTTGTAGACGGGTTCCAAACGGAAATCTTGTTGGTCTCTTCCCTTTCAATGATCCAGATTTATGAGCAGAACGAAAAGAATAACAGATTGAATACAATAAAACAAATATACTGAGAACAACAATAGATATCCAATGAACAATAACTTCTATTGAATAAATAAAATAGGTTGAAACTGTAAAACTGCAAAACTGAAAACAACTTGCTCGAATGGTGGTAGTTATCTCTGAGAAGAGATATGGCTACTACGCGTATTTTTCTGAGGAGAATGATTACAATGAGGATCCAGAGGCCTTTTTAACATTACTCATGAATTCCAAAACCCTAGACATCCAAAAACCTAACCTTAGGAGATGAAATGCCAAAATTTATGTGGGCCCTGATGGGTAAGTTGGTACCTCAACTTCCCGAGGTCGTAAATTTTACATACGACCTCCATTTTAGGCACAACACATTATGTCGTCAAACTCTGACTCAGTCTACAATTTGACTATGGAAAGCCAAAAAAAACATTGTTTAGGGCCCCAAAACGGCCCTGTAAGTACAGAAATATGTGTTAACATGAAAACATCCAAAATGAGCCAGTTGTATTAGGTGGGCCGCCAGCAATATCCACCTGGAAGCTGTGTAGGGATTCATACATCCTCGGAAGTGTAGAACCCACAATTACAAAGAATTACAGAAGAACGTGTTGAGCTAAAAATTGTCAATAGGAGCGAGTTGGAATAGGTGGGTGGCCACCAATATCCACCTGGATCAGTCCTACCCCCTTAGGAAGAAATGGTCTCCATTCCATTGAGTTCCACCATCAGGTGAGGCAAATTATGTTTAATTTGGCCCCTTGCCTTGGTGAATGAGTTGCCCTCCCTTGACAACTTGATAAAGATGGAACCTTTGTTGACGACTGCCCTTGACCTGTGTGTCCACTATATGATCATTGGATGCTTTTTCCATGAATTCAGGGTTGAGCTATGTTGGTGTCAAATGTTGTGTGATCTTTGATGTGTCCAATAATGGTGGAAAATATGGTCAAAGGAGGTCCACATTGAACACTGGGTGCAAGCCAAGGGTGGAGTGTTGAGCTCAAAATAATTTATACCCACATCCTTGGTGATAGTGTAAGGCCCATAGCGAAGTGGGTTGAGCTTCCTATGGGGCCTTGTAAGGCGCTCTTTCTTCAAATGTAACTAGACCTTGTCTCCCACCTGAAATTGGTGTGGTACCCAATGTTGATCATGGCACTGCTTGTACTTAGAATTTCCCTTCTGCAAAATCTCGTGGACCTATTAGAAAATGTGTTGAATCTACTCAATGAGTATGGTGGCTTTTTCAGCCTCAGACTGAATATGAAAAGATTATTCCTGTGTGGTTGCAAGAGGTAGTGCAACATCAATGGGACCCAAGGGTTGGAATCCCAACCCCACCTGAAATGGGCTATGATCAGTGGAGCTATGGAGAGCCTTGTTGTAGTTGTACTAAACATAGGGAAGACTCACATCCCATGTACATGGATGATTAGAGTCGTACATGCACATGATGTTCACAATCATCCGCTTGACGACATATGTTTGGACATCAGTTTGGGGGTGGAAAGCAATGGATTTAGTGAGCTTGGTGTCCAAAATTGACCAGAGACTCGACCAAAAATGTGTTGAGGAACCTGTTGTCCCGGTTTGAGGTGATGGTTGTGGTATACCAAAATGGACCCACACTCGTTCAAAGAATATCTTGGAATTATCCGTCGTTGTGATGCTCTTCTTGCAGGTTGCAATAATGGCCATCTTCAAAAACTGATCAACCACCACAAATACACAAGCATTGTCGTGCTTGGTGGACAGAAGTCCAAACATGTAATCCATCGAGATGGAGTCCCAAGGCCTCTCTGGAGTAGGAAGAGGGGTGTATAATCCTTGCTTATTGATTGTTGGCTTAGAAATGGCACATGCAGTGCAAGATATAATATACTCATTGACGTCTTGTCGAATTTTTGGCCAATAAAAATGTTTCTGTAGAATGGCCACGGTTTTCTCCATGCCAAAATGTCCTTCCATCCGACTGTAGCGAGCCTCCCAAATCATCTTTGCATGCTCACTTGTGGGAACACAGAGGTGGCCCAAATTTCATAATAGTCCATCTTGGATGTGAAAATCGGTGACATTCTCTCATGTACCCAAGAGTTGATAGGTGGTGGTGAAGTCAAGGTCACGCTAATAAAGTTGGGGCCATTCATGTTTCTCATTCCCACATGAATGGAGCATTGTGGTGAGTGAAACAATGGGAGGGCGAATGAGGTAGTCAGGGACACGATTTGTGCTCCATGTTTTATACTTGATGTTGATATAGAACTGATGTGGGTATGTGGACCACTTTTGATGGCAGATGTTATGCATCTTCCCCTGTGTCTGTATGAACTGAAGAGGCTTGTGATCAGTGTGGATGATTATCTCCTTTCACATAATGTAATGTTTTCACAATGGAATACATTTCTTTGTCATAGGTGGGGTATTTATGGACAGTATCTGAGAGCGTCTCACTATGGTATGCTACCGGATGACCATGCTGAGTGAGAATTGTGCCTACAGCATAGTTAGAGGCATCAGTCTCAATGTCGAACGGTTGTTGCAAATAAAGTAAGGAGAGTATTGGATTTGTGCACAAGTGATTCTTCAGATCACCAAATGCTTGTTGTTGTTCTTGTCCCCATGCAAACTTTTCCTTGCCACCTCCCTTGGTTACTTGGCCGAGGGCCCATGCTATATGGGAGAATCCCAACACGAACCTTTGGTAGAATTTGGCAAGTCCCAAGAAGCTATGAATATCGGTTAGTGTAGTCAAGGCTGGCCAGTCACAAATGACTTGGATCTTAGTTGGATCCACATGTACCCCATGCTCATCAACAATGTAGCCCAAGTATTGGACCATGTTCATGCCAAAGGAGAATTTTTTCAAGTCGGCATATAGCTCCTATTTTCGCAAAGTGCCCAAAACCTATTGAATATGTTGCATGTAATCCTCCCATTTTTTGTTGAATATGAGGATGTCATCCAGATATACCATCAAAAATGAATTGGTGAAGGGTCTCAATACATCATCCATCAATCTCATGAAATTTGTTGGTGCATTTTTTAAGCCAAGGGAATGACCAACCATTCGAAGAGACCTTCTTTATATTTGAATGTTGTCTTCCATACATCAGTTGGTTCGATGGGAACCTAGTGGTAGCCATACTTTAGGTCAATCTTGTTGAAGAAATTTTCCCCTTTGAGTTAGTCAAGAAGGTCATCAATTCAGGGAATTGGGTATCGGTTCTTGACTATAATTTTGTTTAATGCTTTGTAATCAATGCAGAGTCGCAAGGTCCCGTCATTCTTCTGCACTAGCAAAATTCAGCTTTTGCAAGGGGAGGAGTTGGGTCGGATGTGACCTTTTGAAGCATCTCTTGGATCTGGCATTTGATTTCATCATTTTCCATCAACGAGCAATGATAGACTGGTCCATTAGGAACGATTTCACTGGGGGTTAGATCAATTGGATGATTGACTTGGCAGTGCATCGGTACCCTGGTGGGTGAGGAGAATATGTCTCTATATTCTTCCACGATCTCGTCCACTTTCTTCTGATGCAAAGAGTGGCTCTATGTAGAGGTCACAGATGTGGCGGAGACCTTCTGCTTTCTGCAAGCACAGATCACAAATAATATGAACTTACTCATCTATGAAATGACCTCACTGCATTACGTAGCTTAGATTAAATAAATAGCAGTAGGTGTCACTACCTCTGGTATCCTGTACAATTATCTACCCAAAGTAATAATAACATTGCGGGGTCTAGACACATACGCAGCATGTCACTTCCACAAATATGGTTGGCCTAAAATAACATCACAAACTTCAAGGGGAGCAATGTCACACAATACCTCATCTTTGAAGGGCTTGATGTTGTAGGGCAAACGGCACTATTGGTTGATGCGAAGATCTTGTCCTTGGAGAAGTCAGTCGATGGTGTAGGGTTGCGGGTGCGGTGTTATTGGTAGGTCCAGCCACTTGACGACCTCTACTAAAATCATGTTCTTCTAACTATCGATATTGACAATGAAATGCAACAGAGTCCCCTTTACCCACATTTGTGAGTGAAAGAGGTGTTCCCCTTCCTCTGATTCTTCTGGTTCGCTTGGTTGGACTTTGGTGGTAGTGATAGTAGCACTAGTTTCAGAATCGATGATCTTCTTCGCACTTTATGGATTTTATTTGGAGTAAGAATCTACCTCTGACTTGAAATATTTTATCTCGGCCATCAGTGACTGTTTGGAGCAACATTCTTCGATGTTTTGCCAAGGTAGTTTATGGTATTCACACCATTTTCCCGTGTCCTTCGACTTCTCATTACCCTTCTTGGGTTGCATCTTGGACTGGTTGTCCTAAGAGTGGCCATCTTCGCTATGTACCTTGTTTTGTGGGTTGGGGCCACCTTTTCCCTTCTTTGGCTATGAGGAGTTTGCAGATCCAAACTCTCACCTCTTCTACTTAAATTTCTACTCGATCTTGACAATGTATCTATAAGTTGCACCTAATGATGTGATGTCCAGAAACTACATTTATGTTTGAATGTATCTATGAAGACAGTCGTGGTATTTTAGCACCAGATGTCATTCAGATTCTTTGATACCCAATTTGGTGTGTAGAGCATGGACAATATTGGTGAAATATGGTACTCTTTGGTCCCTTTCCTGACATAGCGTGGTCACTCTTGTGTACTATTCCTCATAACTTCCAACAGGGTAGTATTGTTATTTAATGACATATTTTAAGGAATCCCATGTGGGGGAGACCACAAATATTGTAGATTCCTCTATGGCCCTTTTCTCAAAGTAAGTATCCCACCAGTCCTCAACATGGGGGATGGCCTTGAGTAGTGAAAAAGTAATATTTTCCCTATCGGAAAAATTGTGGACCAAAAAATACCCTTCGAGCATATTCAACCATTTATCTACAGCATCTGCATCTATCAGTATTTCAAATAATGGAATATCAAAATTTACTTGCACTTTGAAGGGGGTTGCATGGCTTCTTGATGAAGATGTGTCTTCTGTGGGCAATCGCCGAAGGATCTGTGAAAATTTGTCCATTATTTCATTCCTTTGTCACGCAAGGGATTCCTCGAGCAACATTTTAAAAGGATCACATGCTCCATAATCTTTGTTCATGTCCCCCATGGTTATTTGTCAGGCTCAACATGGTTGATCTTGCAAAGGCTCAATTGGTTCGAGTCTCGATTTCTTGTACCCAGATTTTGTCGGGGACATGCACGAAGAAAAATAAATGAAGAGAAGATTGTTTTGATACAACTGATCTGTATTTATGAGAGGAATGAATGAATAACAGACTGAATACAATAAAACAGAGATACTAAGAACAATAACAGATATCCAGTGAACAATAAATTATATTGAATAAATAAAATAGGTTGAAACTGTAAAACTACAGAACTGAAAGCAACTTGCTTGAATGGTGGTATCTATCTCTAAGAAGAGATGCGGCTGCTACGTGCATCTGTCTGAGAAAAATGATTACAATGAGGCTCCAGAGGCCTTTTTAACATTACTCATGAATTTCAAAACCTTGTACATCCAAAAACCTAACCCTAGGAGATGAAACTCCAAATGTTATGTGGGCCCCGATGGGTAAGTTGGTACCTCAACTTTTCGGGGTCGTAACGTTTGCATACGACCTCCATTTTAGGTGCATGATAGCCCATTGGAAAGGTCTTTTCGAGAACTACACAGTAGGCCATTAAACTCTAACTTTGTCTACAGTTTGATTGTGCATGTTCGATAGCATAGGTATTCCAACAGAGGACAAACACATTCATTAACAACTCACATAACCATATCAAAGATCAACACACCGATGTTTTCACGTGGTAAAACCCCTATGGGGAAACATCCACGGCCCCAGCCAACGCGACCACTTGGAGCAGTTTATTAATGCAAAATAAAAAGATGATAGAGAGATTTTACAAGAGAGTTTCTCACAATCGATCATCGGCAAATGACCCTCCATGCTCTTTAAATAGACATCATGGACCAATCGAGTGTTAAGCCACGGAACAATGGTTGTTAATATCGAGGAGAGTATGAACCGTCGGATCACTCTATGTCGAGAACATATCATTACCATCGTATTTCCTAACTAAAAATGCATACTAAAGAAACACACTTCTACCTAACGACACATTAGACCAAGTAGATCTTAACTAACTCCTAAGTGTCTAAATATCCTAACATCCCCCCTTAAGAATAACTCGGGATAGGATTGAAGAATTTACAATGGTGAAACAATAGGAGAAGGAAGGAGGCATTAGAGCCTATCCCCCCTTAATGACAACTTCTTGAACTCCTAACATAGATCAAAGTTTGGAAAACTTCACTTCTGTAAAAGACTTTGTGAAAATGTCTGCAACTTGATCTTTTATAGGGAAAAATAAAACTTCAATAACTTGATCATGAATGATCTTTTTGATGAAGTGCATGTGTTTTCTACACTGATGTTGAACTAGGTCTTTGGTGAGCTTGATGGCACTCTGATTGTCGCATCAAAGGCTGGTCGTATGTTGCTGCTGGAATCCAAACTCTGAAAGGATATGTCAAAGCCACAAGGCTTCCTGACTTGCATTTACCATTTCTTAGTACTCTGCTTCTGCTGAAGAAAGTGCAATAACCTATTGTTTCTTACAGGCCCAAGTGATAGGTCCATAACCAAGGCTGAAAACATAACCTGCAGTAGACTTCTAATCATCAGGGTCACAGGCCCTATCTGAATCAGTGAAACCAACCAATAAAGGAGTCTCCCCTTAACTGTAATGTATCTCGAACATAATTGTAGCATGGACTTAAAGAAGTATCCTTTTAGTTGCTTTCCAATGGCTTTCATGGGGTGTTTGCATATACTGGGAAACAATACCAAAAGCGAAGGAAATATCTGGAAGGGTATGAGTCAAGTATAAGAGGCTACCAACTAACTGACAGTACAGGGTGGCATCAACTTCAGGAGAAGTACAATTGGCAATAAGCTTGACTCCAGACTGGAAGGGAGAAGGGGTTGGTTTACAATCATCCATGTGAAGCGACGAAGAAGGTCACAAGCATACTTAGACTGGGAAAGAAAAATTCCTGCATTGGTTTGCAAAACTTGGAGGCCAAGGAAATAGTGCAAAAATCCTAAGTCTGTCATTTCAAAGTTATTCTTAAGGCTGGTTTTCACATGGTTTAAAATTTTTGAGTCACTACCAGTAAGGATAAGGTCATCAACATAAAGGAAAAGGATTATGAGATGGCTTCCTACTTTTTTGGTATAGACATTAGGATCAGAATGGCATCTAGAGAATCCATTGGCAATAAGAAAGTTGTCCATTTTGGCATACCAATCTTGGGGAGCTCACTTGAGACCATAAAGAGATTTCTTAAGGCGACAAACAAGGCTATAGTCATTCTAGAAATAGTCAGGAGGTTGTTCCATGTAGATTTCTTCTTGCAGATATTTGTGCAAGAAGGTAGATTTAACATCCATCTGATGGACCTCCCATTTATGTGAGGCAACAAGGGAAAGAACAAAGCAGATGAAATTCATTTTGGATACAGGGTAAAAGGTTTCATTATATTCAATTCCTTCAACTTGGGAAAATCCTTTGGCAACTAACTGAGCCTTGTGTCTTTCAACACTTCCATCTAAAGCATACATAGTTCTGTAGACCCATTTACATATGAGTTTTCTTCCTTTTGGAAGAGGTACAAGATCCCAAGTATTGTTTTCCATTAAAGAACGATACTCTTCATTCATTGTTCTATCCCAATCTGGATGACCTGAAGCTTCTGCAAATGTCTCTAGATCATGATTTTTTGAAACTTGATACAAAAGAGAAGAGGCTCGCTAGAACTGTGAACATGTCTGACACTGATCTGAAGGATCACCGACAAGATCACCAGCTACTTCTGGTGTTGAACGGACCCATCTAGGAAGCGGTGGAGTTGGTGTTGGTTCAGGTTCAAAGGACTCATATGAAGGAAGGTGAGCAGGCGGAGGTGGATTTTCATCCTCACTGTCATCATCTGAAGAATAAACTATAATAGAAGAAGGCACAAACGTCGAAGATGGCTCGCAAGTTGAAGAAGGCACAACCTTCAAATTAGGCTCGCAGACCAAAGAAGGAACAAACGCAAAATTAGGCTTGCAGGCCAGGAGATTTTCATCAAATTTAACATCTCTTCTAACAATAATTTCATTACAATGTGTTTGAAGAAGTCTATAACCTTTGACATCTTCAGAATAACGAACAAATATACACTTCTCACTTTTAGGCTGTAATTCTTTCATTTTCTCATCAGGAATGTGATCCCATGCTATACTTCCAAATACACGGAAGTGACTTACATCTGGTTTAATTTTAGTCCAATCTTCTTCCGGTGTTATATTTTTAAGAGCCTTTGTGGGGGTGCGATTGAATATGTAATTTGCACAGTTGATTTCTTTTGTCCAATACTTTAGACTCAATCCCTTAGATTGGATCATACAATTAGCCATTTCTTTTAATGTGTGATTCTTTCTCTCAGCAACACCATTTTGTTGTGGTGTATATGGAACAGTGTGTTTCATTTTGATTCCCCATGTAGTGCAGTAACTTGTAAAATTATTGTTCACATATTCACCTCCATTATTTTTTCTTAACTTTTGAATTTGATGTCTAGATTTCTTTTCTACAAGGGCCTTGTAGGCCAAAAAATTGTCAAAAACTTTGCTCTTAAGTTTCAAGAAGTAAACCCAAGTACGTATGGAAAAGACATCAATGAAAGTTAAGAAATAATTTCACCGAGAAAAAGAAGGAGAAGAAAGTGGACTACACAAATCACTGTGAACAAGCTGCAAAGGACCCGAGGCATGCCAAGAGGCATGTTTGTCAAAACTGTCTCGATGATGTTTGTTGAGAAAACAACAGGCACAAACACCATTTATGCATGAAACAAGAGGAAGACCAGTGACCATCTGTTGATTACATAGTTGTTGCAATGATCGATAGTTTATATCACCAAACCGCTCATGCCAAAGTTTGCTCAAGTCATATCTATGAGCAAGTCATCTCTATGAGCAACAAAAACTGATGAAAAATATGATGACCCAAAGTTGTCAAACTTGTACAACCTAGTAATATCATCAGCAATTTCAGTTGCAAGAACATGCTTAGGATATTTTAGATCCTTGATTACAACTTAGTGAAGTGAAAACTCTATGGTTTTACCTTCACCTGAATGAGTGATTTGATATACCGATAGAAGGTTACAAGAAAGACTTGGAACACATAATACATCATTGAAATGACCATTTTCTAATTGAATTGTTCCAAATCCTTCAACACTAAGAGATCTATCATCACCAACAAATATTTTCTTGGTGTTATATTCAATTAGAGTAGAAAATATGTTTCTATCCTTAGCCATATGATAAGATGCTCAAGAATCAATAAGCCACTTATCAGAAGTAAAACTAGAAGGTGTATTGAAGGAGAAACCAGAAGCAGAAAGTGCATGTCCATGAGAAGAAGAAGAAGAAGTAGAATCAATATTGATGTTGTGCTTCTTCATCGCTGCTTCTAAAGCTGCCATCTTCTTGAAACATTTGGACTCATCGTGACCATCTTTATCACAAAAGTTGCAATGTCTATCAGTCCTCTTATTTTTGTATTTTGCTCCTTTGTCTCCATTAGGAGAAAAAGTTGTCTAAGTGGGTTTGGGACCCTTATGTGGCGAGGATGTTGCTTCTTGGGAATCTTGGGTTTATATTTCTGATGGACAACTAAGGTTTTGTTTGAGGTACCTGCAGTGCTGATCACTCCAAGTTTTAGTAGCTTATCTTTCTCTCTAATCAAAGAATCACAAAATTTCTCAAGATTGGGTTTTTGATAAGCTGCCTCTAGAGCCTCTTGCATGGCATAAAAGGTAGATACAAACACAGAATATGCACTACCTAGCTTAGAAAGAATAAGATAGATGCAACGATCTTTGTCTATCTTTATCTTACATTCTTCACATAAAGTTCTGAGTGTTTTAAACTTAGATAGATAGTCTTCAATGCAAGAAAAATCACTTGGACTTAAAGTTATTACTTGATTTTCTAACTGTTGTGCTCGAATAATATTGTGTTTACCAAACACAGATTCAATATTTTCCCAAGTTTCTTTGGGTTTATCAATTTTTTGAAGGTGAAACCTTAAATTAGGAGAGATGGACATTACGGTTAATCCACGTACTTCGTCATACCTATTATCCCATTTGGCTTTCTTATCAGCATCAGTGGGTGTTGTTTCCTTTCCCAAGGTAATCTGGTACAAGCCTTTACTTCTTAATAAATCCTCCATATGGGATTTCCATTGGAAGTAGTTGGTGTTGGTAAGTAAGAGATTACTTGTAGAATCTATATTAAATATGCAGATAATATGGATTTAAAAACTAAAACTGATGATCTAAATGGAAAGATATCGAAAAGTTATGCGGTTTAAAAAAAAACAACACTTAAAACGAACTTCGGATGTGAGAGTTATGCCTTTTTTTTAAAAGTCATAAACGGTAACCAAATGACCACGTGATAGTGTAAGTTGCTTTATGAAGTGATCCACTTTTATAAAGAGAAGTGGGGATCACTTTTACAATAAGTTGCATGCAAAATAAATAACTCTAAAAATAAAATATTAAAGCTACTTATAGTGATTCACTTTTATACTTGAAGTGAAATACACTATACAATTTTAGCATCAACTTTTTAAAAAAAAGTAACAAAAGAGAGACTTGAACTCAAGACCTCTTACTTAATAAGAAAAATTTTAACCACATGGTCTAGCAAAACATGTTGTAATGTTCAGAAGGAGGATTTTTGTTGTTGTTGAAGTTGGCCAGCGTGCTCAAAAAAAACTCTTTTCACACAAAAAAAAAAAAAGTTTGCTTCTCGATGACAACAAGGGTTAGATCTCGGTTAGCTTACCCGGAAGATGCACCTTTTCCTATTCGTTTCTAATTTTTCGAGATTGCACAGGGCGCAGGACAAAGATAATACGGATATCTAAAAGAGTAGGAACCCGTAAACAAATAATATCAAACCGAAATAAAACCAAAATAATACTTTGCAAAAATTTTAAAAATGTGTATTCAGGCTTTATACCTCTGGATCTTACTGTAATGGTCGTATATTGGGAAAACGGAAATATTTTCGAGTGAAACAAAAAGTGTTCCTAAATGAAAAGAGTGCTCCGGATGCAATTGAATGGTCCTATCAGCCCAAAAATGTACGAAAATGACAGAAAATGGAGATGAGGCAACTCGGCTTCACGATCTCGATCTACAACAGGAGCAGGTCTTCAAATAGGCTCTGATACCATGTTCGACAACACAGGTATTCCAACAGAGGATGAACACCTTAAGTAACCACTCACATAACCATATCAAATATCAACACACCGATGTTTTCATGTGGTAAAACCCCTACGGGGAAACATCCATGGCCCTAGCCAATGCGGCCACTTGGAGTAGTTTATTAATGCAAAAGAAAAAGATTACAGAGAGATTTTACATGAGATTTTCTCACAATCGATCATTGGAAAATGACCCTCCATGTTATTTAAATAGATATCATGGACCAATTGGGTGTTAATCCATAGATCAATGGTCGTTAAGATAGAGGAGAGTATGAACCGTCGAATCACTCTATGTCGGGAATATATAGTGACCATCGGATTTCCTAACTAAAAATACATACAAATTCATACTAAATAAACACACTAAGAAACACACTTTTAACTAATGACACATTATACTGAGTAGATCTTAACTAACTCCTAAGTGTCTAAATATCCTAACAGTGCAAAGCCAAAAAAATATTGTTTAGGGCCCCAAAACGAACCTGGAAGTACAGAAAGATGTGTTGACATGAAAACATCCAAAATAATTCAGTTGGATTATGTGGGTGGCCATCAATCTCCACATAGAAGTTGTGTAGGTCTTCATACATCCATAGAAGTGTATAACCCACAATTACAAAGAATTACAAAAGAACGTGTTGAACTAAAAAATGTCAATATGATCCAGTGGGAATAGGTGGGTGGCCACCAATATCCACCTGGATCATCTGGGTACTATCTCCAATAGGGAGAGATTTTTGGTGGATTTTGGAGCATATTTCCATATGGCAGGTTCTAGAGAGTTGTTTGACACTCTCACAGAGACTGGATCAGATTTGTGTGTGTATCTTGGTACAGGAGCCAAGCATTTAGTAGGAGGATCTTGTACTGTATTGTTTCGATTGGAGACATGAGAGATACTCAAGGTGTCGAATGTGTTGCAGGTGTCAGAACTCAGGAGGAGTGTCCTCTCGGTCTCATAGATTGAGAGGAATGGATATCATGTATTGTTTCGAGATGGACAGGTATATCTTGTGCCTAGACGATCTAACTTCATATCAGCAATGATTCTTGGATTTATGGAGGGAAACCTATATAGGCTGAGGGGCCATCCTATGAGTGTTGCGGCCAGTAGGAGTAGAGAGATAGATGAAGAGGAGTAGGTGTCTCCATGAGTGGTGAGGAAGGTGACCCCACCAATAGTACCATCTCAGAGGGAGTCATAGTTCAAGGGGAGTCAGCCCTCAGGATCCAGAAGGGAGGAGAAGCCTCCCACAACTATGTAGAGGATACTGGAGAGGGAGCAGATGGCCCTGGGGGGTGTGCAGACTCGGAGGGAGTCAAGTTACAAGAGGATCTTGCAATCTCAGAGTGATCCTGATCTCAAGGAGAGTCAATTCGCTCAGAGGGAGATATGGTAATCCAGAAGGAGTTCACCCTCAGGATCGGGTGGGAGAGATACATCTTCCAAGACTGAAAGATAGGTTGAAAGATAGGTGGCATGGTTTGAGAAGGCCAGATAGGAGATTCAGATGTAGGATTATTCTAGGGAATGTGAGACCTCCATGGAGGATACACTTGTATTAGCAGGATTTTCTACAATGATAGAGGAGGCAGCCAGTCAGGAGGACTTGTAACACCCATATTTCCCCCAACTTGTAATTAATCATTAATTAGGATTACCATGTTCTGGCATGGGAACAGTGTAAATGTATTATTGTTTAATTTCCAATAACTGATTGTGGGGGTGAAGCCTTGAAAGTACTATCCATGATATCACTAGAGGAAAGAATGTGAAAATTGTTGAACAACTGAGAGGGGGGGTGAATCAGTTGTTACCATGCTTAAACAATTATGCTTCTTTTAAAATATTTACAAGGCAGTCAATGATGATCACAATAATGCATGGAAATGAACAATGGCACATTCGGCATCAGTCACATATATGAGAAACACAGAGACAGATATTTCCCAAGGAAACCCATACCGGGTAAAAACCTCTTCTTCTTTATATGATAAGTATTATTTACATTCTTTACATTATCATACATTTGAGAACCAACTCATTGTGAGGCTACAACCTCTGTTTTGCAAGCTGCAACTTGCTGAGAGCACCAACTCTCTGTTTTTCTCTAGCACCCACTAGAAGGAAGCACCAACTCCCTGGTTTCTCTAGAGGAAGCACCAACTCCCTGGTTTCTCTAGCACCAACTAGAAGGAAGCACCAACTCCCTATGTTCAAGCCCCCACTTGAACCTCTGAGGACACCAGTCCTCCCTAGCACCTCCCAACCTCCCAGGATTATGAATATGAAATACTAAAACCTATTACAGTGATATAGTGTTCAATAACAGCTTACCAGTCTCATCACTGTTCTGCAAGATTTTTCTACTCAGACTTCCTCGCTGTCTTCAAGCATGCATCCACTGCCCATTCTATTCTTCTGCTTTTATCCTCTGTGTGCCATGTCCATTTTTTGCACAGTTCTTCTTCTGTTCTTTTCAGTTGCTGCACTCTGATCCTTCTTCATGCATGAATCACCTTCAACAACATCCACAGCAATCCCAGCAACAAAAGCAACCGCATCTCTTCTCTGTACTGTGTATTTATATCTTTTTTGCACCTTGTGCATGCAATGTGCACAATACCTCTGCATACTCACACTGCGCCAATATACTCCACAACTCGAGTTCTCTGTCTGATCATCATCGTGACTCTTCAACTTCTCTAGCCATTTTTCCACTCGTTCAGCATCATTGTATGTTATGCTGAGATTCCTCAGCCTCTCTGGAAATTGAGACTCTTCGTCTTCTCTGTGATAGTCGAGCTCACCTTCTCTGTTCCAGTTACAAGCTTCAATGCTCATCCAGTTGTCAATCACCTCCACGAGCATCTTCATCCCTCTTGAATATTCCCAGAGACTCTTCATCTCCTCTGTCAATCACCCCGAAGTGTCTTCGAGTCCTCTGGCAGAAACCATCAGTGGTTTCTGGAAGTTACACTGTGACGTGCTACAGTAGCCCTCCAATTATGCTCAGATTCACCTGCATCGTTGGATTAACTCTAATGGGTTCTTGTGTTATTTACCCATTTCGCACTTTCGCAATTCGGAGATTCTGCGATGAGACATCCTGAGTCTCCATGTCACGATTTCTGAAACTCCGAAACAGAGATTTTTTGCGCTAGCTCCTTCCTTTATATGACCATGGCTATGACCAAGAACTTATGCATAAATCACTTTCACAATTTCACATTTCATGAATCTAGAGATGAGGCATATCGACTCTCCAAGTCGCAATCCCTGAAACGTCGAAAAGAAGCTTGTCTACACGTACTCTTCTCTTCAGCTCTTCGATGGTGTGACCACCGGTTGAGACCACGCGCATATGCATAAATCGTTTTTCACGAATTCGCATTTCGTGAGTCTGGAGATGAGGCATCTCGGCTCTCCAAGTCGCGATCCCCGAAACCCCGAGATGGAGCTGAGATCAACGGTCCATGATCTCGATGAATCTACGGTCCAGATCTCATCGTGAATTTGCATCTCGCAATTCCTTCGATGGATATTCTTGTCACTCCAAGTTGCGATAGGCGAAACTCCGAAATGAATCTTAGATCAACGGTCCATACCACTCCTTGATCTGACGGCTGGGATTAAATCACGATTTTTCATATCATGATTTTGAAGGTTATGTTTCTTACCTCTCCAAGTCGCGATAGGCGAAGCTCCAAGATGGAGCTTAGATCAACTGTCCAGAACCCTTGGTGATCTGATGGTCGAGATTATTTCGTGAGTTCGCATCTCACGATTCCTGTGATGGAGGTTCTCGTCACTCCAAGTCCCGATACGCGAACCTCCGAGATGGAGCTTAGATCAACGGTCCAAAACAAACCTCGATCTGACGGCTGAGATTGTTTCACGATTTCGCATATCGTGAAATCGAGAGGTTAAGGAACCCCGTTCCTCTGACTTTCCGGTCAGCGATATGAAGATATTTTTCCACGTGTCCTATGGATCAACGGTCCACGACTATCCCCGATGGACGACCAAGATTCCTTCACAATTTTGGGGAGTTGGATGACTCTTGGACTTATCCACCTTGCAGCTTCACCATATCTAACGGCTATTGAGCCTTCGTAGATACCGCGGATCCTACGGCCCAGATCTTCTCACAATTTCACCACTTCGCGATTTCGTTGCTCTTGCCATCGCTGTTCTTTGCCATCGCTGATCTTTTTCATCGTTTTTCTTGTCATCAATGACAAGATTACTCACTTCACGATTTCACTGTTCTTGCCATCATTTTTCTTTACCATCATTGATCTTTGTCATCGTTGTTCTTTCCATCAATGAAAATCTTACTCACTTCGCAATTTCGCTGCTCTTGCCATCGTTGTTCTTTTCCATCGTTGTTCTTTCCATCAATGACAAGCTTACTCCCAACTGTAAACCTTCCAACAAAAATGATAAGAGAACAGTTAATAAGAAAAGGACCAGTGGTTGAACCCTCAACCACCCCCATGAATCGAAGCATGGTCTAGTTGCATAAGGTCAGCTCGAAGTACCACAGGGTCTGGCAGACCCAGAATGACCATGGTTTCCTTCTGATATGAGGAAATAGGATAGGAAGGATGTGCATGCAAGGCACGCAAGAGAATATAAATAAAAGAGTGGATAATGCAAGGAACACTCCAAAAAAGAATGAACTGAAGGCCACAAGATTGATGTGGAGGAAGCATCTGATAAAAATCATCGAGGTCATCATAGAGGGAGATATCTCTGAGAATATGCAGAGAACGAGACCTGAGAAGAAGGCTGCAAGCTTGATGTCAAGGAAGCATCTGATAAACCTCGCAAAGATGTGAAAGAGAAAGGATTGATGAGAATTGGAATAAATTCCCTGGTGATATCATGGCTTGGCATGGGGTGGCCAGAGTGCTAAGAATGAATGCCTCTGAGCATATGGTTGGGTGGAAAGGAAAACACCCAAAGTCAGTTAGTTGGCTACAACCTGTAATAGATAAGTATTCTTATATCTTGTGTATTTACACTGTAACTGTGAATTAAAGTTGGATATCCTATGAATGTTGCAAGAATGTGTATGTTTGCTTGATTATTAGACGGTATCCATCTATATTTACTTAATTATGTATTTAATCAAGAAAGGAACTATATGGTTTGTATATGTAAATGCTTGAGCCCCATGGCGGCTCAAGTTAAAAAAAATGAATTGTGAGTTCGTAGACCTTGGGCATAGTTTCACATGTGCCTGTCGACACTCATAGTCATTCGGAGTCTCCTAGAAGAAGAAGTCAGTTAAGCTCAGGAAGGATAGCAAGATTCAAGTATCGAAAGGGAAGATCCCTTCATTAGGAAGACAAACGGACGAGGTTAGTTAGAGAGGAGATGAAGTTCTCCATGATCGTCGAATCTAGAGAAGGAACGTGGGTGTTAACCCTTTGAGCCCTTCGAAATTCGCAGGTCCAGTGAATTGAGCATATTCATTGTATAGGAGGTGAATCCATCGAAGTTCCAAAGTCCCGAAGTTAATCTAGGTCGTCGATCTAAGGATTCCCGGGCACTATCCCGACCATCGGATCTACGATATAGTCAGCCCGTGGTTGACCACTTCGGGAGGATAGAGGTTTGGTAACACCAAAACTCTCGAAGTCCCGAAGTTAATGTGGACTGTGGATATAAGGATCCTTCTAGATCCCTCATGAGCGTTCAATCGTGGGGGCGCATGTATTAACGTCGAGATCATGTGGGGGCCCATGTGTCGAGTAATGGCGTTTCTAGGTGTCCCTCTTGGATTGGCACACATTGGGACCCAAGGGACCCTTGAACGGAAGTTATGAGTCATAGATCTCTGTAACAACCCTAGTTGAATATATGCTTAGGGATTATTAAGCAAAATTAATTAGGTAATTAATTGTCTTAACATGGTTTTAATTAAACAAAGATTGGCATAATAATATTAATTAAATATTTATTAATTAATTAATTGTTATAACTTTTGATTAAATAATTAATTAATTAATTAATTACCTATCACATTCAATGACAAGGGTAATAAATTTAAGAGGGTCAATAATTTTAATTTGTTTAATTAAATGATTTATGTATACGTAGGGGATAAGAAACATTAAATAATAGGATAAGACATTAACTAAGAGGACAAGATAATGAATGTAGGGATAAGGAAATTAATGAGGAGGAAAGGGTCGGTGAAGGGGGGATATGACGAGAGGAGTCTTACGGGAAGGGGGGATTATTTTTGGGAGGAAGCATTTTTGGAGGGGGAGGAGAGTTCTGGTTTCTGGGCTTGGATTTTATGGTTCTGTGGTGGAGTTCTGCAGTCTTGGAGGATCATTATGGGGGCACCGGGTTGCTAGGGATTTTGGGCACGGGGGCCAGGATATCCTTACGGTATCCTGGAGCTAGGAAGTCGGACAGGCTGCTCCTAGCTGGCAGGGAGGAAACACGGTTTGGGCAGAGTTGGTCAGTGCATCAGGAAGCAGCAAAGCAATAGGCTGGACAACCAGGTCAACGGAGAATTTAGCATCAGGAAGAGGTAAATTAATTTTATTCTATTAAGTTATTTTCATGTTGTAGATAGATTTGAAAATTTGCTGAATATTTTGCTTATATGTTGGTGAATGAATTATTTATGCAAATTGAAAGGAATTATATGCTTAATTGTAATATAATTTTGGAATTAAGTGATTTAGGTCTCTACACATGGTATCAGAGCCTCGTTCACAATCTGGAGCCTTAAGGGCCAAGCCACGAGCTCCAGCTCCACCTAACCTGCAAGCAAAGCCCACAATCACAGATATAAATCTAAATAATAATATACATACTGGAAAAAAATATACATATAAAAAAAAATATATAGTTTAACACAATTATAAATATAAATAATGCACATACTGAAATTGTGAAGGAAGCACGTTAATGTAAAAGAATCGGTGCACTAATCTAAGCAAGTCTGACCAATTCGAAGTTCACAATAATCTAAACCTTCTGCAATTAATTCTTTCAACCCTATAAGAAGATAATCAAGGTATTCTTTCAATTCTTTGTGGTTTAAAATGAAGTAGGTGAAATGACTGTAATGAACCAGCCCTTACGATATAAAAAGGGAAACTCAATATGCCTATGACCCCTATTGAAGATGACATGACTCATTTTAATCTGATCAAGATCTACAAATGTCTCACAGTACAATTAAACCTTGAAGGATGCGAATATGTGTGCCACTCCAAACACCTGCTCATTCTCTCGAACAATAGGACCTAGTGTAACAGTCTCCTCTTTGGGCTCTCGAACCTTCTTCCTCCCAGACTAATCAAAAACCCTAAAAGAGGTTAGAGCTTACTTAAAAAATAATAATAAAATAAAAGATACTTTCAAAAAAAAATAATAATAAAATAAAAGATAAACCCTCCATAGCTAATCAATTCACGCAAAGAAAACGTCCAAGAATACAATTCGAGACTGTGACTTAAGGAAGAACGAGTAATGAACATTACCATGGCTACGATTCTCCTGTGAGAACAGCAAGTCGCTTGGTTGAAGACAACCGCTTGTCTTCTCTCTTTCTATGATTCTGCAAAGCCTCCGAAAGGACGTGCCATCAGTTATTCCATGTTATCCTCAATGGTCACTTCTCCTCCTTCACTGTACCTTTCCTTCCTCTTTCTGGGGTCCCATCAAGTGAAAATTATGGTTTACAGTGGTTCCGAGATTTCGGCTCTGGTTTATAGTTTTATGGTGGAGGAAGCTACAGCTCTTCCCTATAGAGGTCGGACTCAGCCCCTCATTCCCACCTCTACTCTCCTCCTGTACTCATCCGCCCTGGTGTTCCCGCTACCGCTTGCATCCATGCCACTCTTGAGTTAGCTTTAATATAGAAAAAAAAAAAACTATCTATTTATGCTCTACTGAGCTTGAGTTAGCGTTATAGTGGGGAGGTAGCAGTATTTCTTTAGAGTGGATGAATATCCCCAAAATGAGAGGATTTATCAGGACTGGGTTTACCAATACCTTACTGTCGGCCTTTCAGAATACAAAAATAAAAATAAAAAGTAATTAAGCTTGATCGTCTAATAACGCGATCCGGCATCAATACAGTGACCCTGCATCGTTATATAATGCCTTGTATCACTGCTTAGAACTGCGATCACCCCAGTACTCTTAAATGAACCCATTTATTTATTTTTAAGCGCATTGGCGGCAGCCGAACTCGAACCCGCACTCGCCAGGTTCTGGAGCTTCAAGAAACTAAAAATACAGTGAATACAGTCGCGAGAGCCGGGTGCGCAGCCACAACATTTCCTCTTTTTTTTTTCCAAACCCTGTTTCATGTACATAGTGATGGTCTACTGCCTGTGTTGTCCCAAGACTGCTCTGCTAAGCGAATTGTTAGGGAAAACCGCTTACATTCAGATAATCTCGGTTTCTTCTGCAAGTACGATTAAATCTCTGTGGAATCAGAGAAGAGCACACATAGTACGTCGCGGCATTTTCCTTTCAATCAACCTTCATTATCAATTGGCTCTGCGGGCCTAGTTGCACTATAAAACACCGCAATACATGTGGAATGGAATCTAGCTTGGCGCTTGTGTTGGACTTGTGTTGGTGTATGTGTCGACTTACGAATTAAGAATTTGTGCAGGTCTGGACTTTAGCATATGGATAGTGATTTAGTGATAAGCTACACTTTGGATTAGAACACTCCAGCACACATAGTTTGCTCGCAAATATGTGCCAACAATCCTCGATCGAATTTGAGCCGAAACGGCAGCAGAAAAGCGAAGCTCGACTGCAGGCTCGGCAAATAAGAACCCAGACACAACGCAGAGCGTCGGAACATTAAATGAGGGAGGAGCCCATATGGGGAAACCACTATGCACTACGCATGGAAAAAAAAAATTGTGCAAAATCTACACATAAACCATACAACCCCAACGCCCAAGCGAAAAGTTATCCAGAAGGCTTAGCTCCCGCTCCAGCTACATGCATCCACAATACACGTTAAGAAACAATATACAAGCTAGCACCAAACACAAATAGGTAGCCTGAGGCACACTTCGTCTAAACAATAACATACAGCCACACCATACGCAACACCATACAGCCACGAGCTAAGGTTGTGTCTCACTTCACCTCATCATCGCCCGCTCACATAGCCGCATGCTACAGCCTAGTTAAAACAAAAACAAAAACAAAAAAAAAAAACACAAAAACAAAAGCTGCAGAGTTAACCAAAGAGACACATAATACATACAAACAAACATGGTTTCACCCAGAATATGAAATCTCCAATGCATAATACACACAAGTCATCGCCCAAGCACCAGTGCTCAAAGTCGGGCATTAAGCTTACCGAGAGGGACAGAGAAGAGTATAGAGGCGGTAGAGGAAAGAGGCAGAAGTGAAGGAGCGTTAGGGTTAAGGAACAACTTACGTTTTTGGTACTGAGAGCCGGAGGCCGGGCACGTGGGCCTCATGCCAGAAGCTGGACCTTAAAGGCTGCCAGCGAATTCCACGGAGCACATTAAACTCTCACCAAACTGAAAGTAAGATTTTTTTTTTGAATAATTATATTATTATATTTTTTTTAGTAATATTAATTTTTAGTTTTATTAATTTATTTAAAAGTATTAGTAGGCTTTTTGAATAATTATATTATCATTTTTTTAAATATTAATTTTTAGTTTTATTAATTTATTTTAAAAGTATTAATATGCTTGTGTAAATTTAAATTATTTAAAAATATATATATATATATATATATATATATATATATATATATATATATATATATATATATATATATATATATATATATATATATATATATATATATATATA
>ML782122.1:68311-83002 GCA_009831015.1 Picea engelmannii | reverse complement strand
AAGTTAGGGAGGAAGGATGAGTAGAAATAGTTGAGAAAGTATGGAGATTTCTCTTATGGTGGAATTTAATGTTTTCCTTCTAACAAAAAAAAAAAAAAATGTGTATATATGAATATTCTTAATTACGTAACTAAACCACAGTTGTCTAAATAAAATTGTTGAACCGAATAATTGTAATTAAAGGATTTCTCAAACAATTGATTGGTTTGTTGTCTTTTATAAAAGACTAGTCTTGTTGATTGGATTGGATGCATACATAAATTACTAAAGGATGATAGTTTTTTATTATTAGTACATGCACGGGACTTGTATGTACTAGCTACACATGCATTTCTTGTACATATACACTAGTATGTATGAGTTTTCTTAACTTACTTACTGATAATGTCGGTTAATTGTTATGTATGTGTGAACCATGTTTCTTTTCCTTTGTACCACAAGATACCTTAACTTCGGGACGAAGTTTCCTGAAGGGTGGGTGTCTGTAACAACCCTAGTTGAATATATGCTTAGGGATTATTAAGAAAAATTAATTAGGTAATTAATTGTCTTAACATGGTTTTAATTAAACAAAGATTGGCATAATAATATTAATTAAATATTTATTAATTAATTAATTGTTATAACTTTTGATTAAATAATTAATTAATTAATTAATTAATTACCTATCACATTCAATGACAAGGGTAATAAATTTAAGAGGGTCAATAATTTTAATTTTTTTAATTAAATGATTTACGTATACGTAGGGGATAAGAAACATTAAATAATAGGATAAGACATTAACTAAGAGGATAAGATAATGAATGTAGGGATAAGGAAATTAATGAGGAGGAAAGGGTCGGTGAAGGGGGGATATGACGGGAGGAGTCTTACGGGAAGGGGGGATTATTTTTGGGAGGAAGCATTTTTGGAGGGGGAGGAGAGTTATGGTTTCTGGGCTTGGATTTTATGGTTCTATGGTGGAGTTTTGAAATCTTGGAGGATAATTACGGGGGCCCCGGGTTGCTAGGGGTTTTGGGCATGGGGGCCAGGATATCCTTACGGTATCTTGGAGCTAGGAAGCCGGACAGGCTGCTCCTAGCTGGTAGGGAGGAAACATGGTTTGGGCAGAGTTGGTTAGTGCATCAGGCAGTAGCGAAGAAACAGGCTGGAAAACCAGGTCAACGGAGAATTTAGTATCAGGAAGAGGTAAATTAATTTTATTCTGTTAAGTTATTTTCATGTTGTAGATAGATTTGAAAATTTGTTGAATATTTTTCTTATATGCTGGTGAATGAATTATTTATGCAAATTGAAAGGAATTATATGCTTAATTGTAATATAATTTTGGAATTAAGTGATTTAGATCTCTACAATCTCTGGGTTCACGTAGATACCCTCGGACCATCAGACGAAGGTTGTGGTCAGCGCGGCACTGACCGACTCTGGGAGAAAAGAGGAGTTTGCATTGCAAAACTCTCAAAGAGTCGAAGAGTCGAAGTAGATCTGAGTCATCCAAGCCAAGGGGACAGGTGTATTCAGATCCTGCACTCCGGAGAGAAGTCACTAAAGGAGAGTTGAAGTGTGAAGGAACGAGTATTTCTGAAGGCCGGAGTCCTGAAGTCATCCCAGCCATCCGCTAGAAGATCTGCTATTTTGGAAGAAAGTTACTCTGGGAGAAAAGGGAGTGTGTTGAACAAGAACTCTCGAAGGCCGGAGAGTCAGAGTTCATCTGAATTGTCCATTGGAATAGGACACGTGGCATGAGATCTGTCACTTCAGAGGATTAGTACTCCGAAAGAAAGAACACGGAGGAGCATTGAGCACAAGTCACCCGAAGCAGGGCAAAGGACGGATATCAACCATTGATAGGAGAAAACACGTGGCGCTCGATCTGTAACACCGAGTACGGAGGAATTCAGAGGAAATAGGTGATTGGATTGTTTGAAACTCCCAAACGTCGAAGTCCCGAAGTATATCATAGTCGTCGATCACGAGGGATGTGTGGCACTCGATCTGTAACTCTGAGTACGGAGTATTCTGGAGGAAAAAGGATTTGGAGTGTTCGAAAATCCCAAACGCCGAAGTCTCGAAGTGAATTAGGGTCGTCAAAATCTCTGAGGACATGCGGCATTGGATTGTGAACTTCAGAGAATTGCTACTCCAAAGGATTCGCGCGGTGTTTGTCTTGGCGTCTAGTCATATCCTATGGTCATATGTGAGTATATATGGATGGAAGAACCTGAAGAACTTGGGAGAGGATATATTCCATCTCTGATCTCGGTTCAGAGCATGGAGGCCATGGCTGGAAAGCTCTGGAAGAGAAGAACGGAATAGAAACCCCAAATGGGGGTTTTTTTTCTCTTAAGAAGAGCAAAATTTTGACACCCCCACCATGGGTGTGTTACAGGACTGGGCAGTAGGATTTTCTTCAGTCACGGAGGGAGCCACCAATGAGGCAGATTACACAGTAGGATTTTCTTCAGTGACCGAGGATGTGACCAGTCAAACAAAATTTGCCTTAGTTACCGAGGATGTGACCAGTCAAACAAAATTTGCCTCAGTGACCCAGGATGCAACCATTCAGATTTATTTTTCCTTAGTAACCAAGGATGTTGTCGGTCAGACACACTAGACAGTAGGATGTGCTCTAGTGGTGATGGATGCATTCAGTCAGATAGACCAGACAGTAGGAATTATGACTGTGACAAAGTTCATAGACCCATTTTGCATAGTGACAGAGGGAGTAGCTAGTTTGGACTAATTTTGAAATACATATGAGGTGGTAGATCTAGATCTATCTACTATGTGTGACAGTAATGCATCTAGATGTTGGAGGATGGGATACCTCCCTTGCTAAGAGGGAGCGTTGATTTTTTTTATCTTCAGGAGGTATTCCCACTAGAGGCCAAGGTGCCATGCATGTGGGAATTTTTGTTGGCACCATTTTTTACTTTCATTTAAGTGAAATTGGTCTATAAATGAGGCTAGGGCCTCATGGTCAAGTTGATTGGATTTGTGGGTTTTTGTGGGGGTGCCACACCCACAAAGACGATTAAATTTTTAAAATTAATTCTTGAATTTTGGAAGGGCTCCTAAACTCGCTCATTGGACTCCTATATAAAAGAGAGATGTCATTGTGAAATTAGATCATATTGTGGAAGAATTGAGTTGGCATAAGTGAGACTGCACTTCTGTCAAGGAGGATTGGTGATCTTAGCAAAGGGAAAGTCTACAAGGTGGCGAATCTATCCCTGAAGAGAGAGGCGAAGAAGGTTGCATGTGTGAAGTGAATTTTTCATATAATATGTGGTTTGTAAGAGGACAAAGTGTGTATATATGCAGATTGTAGAAGGATAAATTATGTATAGGGTATATACGATTTGCAGTGGATCAAACAATGTATGTTCGTGGGTTTCTAGTAAGGTGAATTGTGTATCTATTTTCTGGGAAAGTATAGATCCATACAGGCTGATAGGTGGCATCAGCAAGTCGTACAGGTGGTCTACAGTAGATTCATGGGCAAAGGATATTTCCATAATATTGTTGATTTTCTAATTTGTATATTGGAGAACAAGGGTGTTCTCAGTTTTTGGTGACTTTAGAGGACAAGGTTGTCCTCGGATTTTTGGTGATATTGTATTGGCTGGGAGAGATAGTTTTTCCCTCAAGATTTCTAATATTAACAATATTAAAAAACAAAATTATTGTGTCTCTTTTTTATTGATGATTCATCTATGATATTTTTATTTCCAGTGAATGTGTTTTCAGTCAATAATTTTAGTGTAAAGTTGTTCAGTGATAGTTAGATCACTAGGAAGAAATTTTCAAATCTGAAATTAGTCACGTAGAGTTTCATGTGAAAATTGACATGTATAAGGGGCTAGTCCTAGATGCTAATTATGGTTTCATTATTAGGTGATACCTAATGCTAGTGGCTTGAGTTACACTAGTGAGTACATCCTTGTCAGTCCTTCTGATCCCTTTGGTCTCAGATCTCTTAGTCTACTCGGTCTCAGATCTCCTAGTGTACTCAGAATGATTACCTGGTTCTCAATGCTTTCATCTGGGATAATAGATTCACTTCATGAGGGGTGAGAGTAAGGATTGACCCTAATATCATAATAAGGGTTTGGCTCATGTTTTTTCTCTCTCCCCCAAAGCTTTTACAGTCCTTGCATCTACACATAAGCAAGAGAGATAGTGATGCAATGAAGATAATATGTGGTGAGGCGATAGCGATGAAATCAAGATAAAATGTTGTGAGGCAGTGCACAAAAGTAAATTTTCATGTCAATGCATTGAAATTGGTGCACTGACAAAGGAGAAGTGCTAATTCACCAATGCACTGCAATGACAAAGGAGAAGTGTTAATTTGGTCACACTGACACCATATGGAAAAAAACTTAAAACTTAGGTTATAATGAAAAAATTTCATTGTGTCTTGGCAATAATACTAATGAAAAAATAAAACATTGGGAAGAAACTAAAAACTTTGGGAAGAAACCAAAAATAAAACATTGGGAAGAGAGAAGCCATTGAATGTTATAGTCCTTGCGCCTTGCCTTAGGTAGGGACTAATAAGGAATTTTATTTCAACTTTCCACACATAATTAATAAATAAATAGAACACGCTCATCAAGACCCAGTTACCAAAATCATTATTTTGAAAACTGTAACAAAGTGGATATTTGGATGCTAAATCTTGTCGACATATTGATTTAAACTAAACTTTATTTAATGTTATCTGATGTTGGATAAACTCGTACCTGCATGCATGAATATAGGTATTGTCCATTCCACACATTATTGTTTTGGGTATTAATACATTTTTTAGGCACTAAGAATTTTTTTACTTTCAATTACTTTACGCATATGTGTGTGTAAAGATTATATTAAAATATTTTACTAGACATTTAAATATTTTATTTTGGCAGCATTGAAAAAAAAAATTCTTATTAATATTTTTTTAAATGAGACATGTCAACTTCATATTACAACATTGAAGGAATTATTGATCTCCCTCATACTTCCCTCATACTGGGAATAATAATAATAATAAATTCATTTACTCTCTCTTTCACTCCCTCTCTATATATATAAAGTTGATATAGAATTATTTTAGTTAAGGAAGATATTGAAATATTTTAATTATGGCCTACATTAAAATATTTTTTGTTATTAATGTTTTTTTTAATGCCACATGTCAACTCCATGTTGAGCATAGAAAG
Organism: Picea engelmannii; assembly: GCA_009831015.1. Lineage (NCBI taxonomy): Eukaryota > Viridiplantae > Streptophyta > Pinopsida > Pinales > Pinaceae > Picea > Picea engelmannii. Next base: position 77,789 of record ML782122.1, on the reverse strand, counting down.
AATTACACATCTCCCTCGACATACTCAACAACACACCATTGAAAGTTTTTGAAACTATGTGTGTGTGTGTGTGTGTGTGTGTGTGTGTGTGTGTGTGTGTGTAAGACCTTTAAAAACCTTTAGCTCTAATTTGTGTTCATGTTGATCGACCTCAAGGGGGGGGTTTGTATCCACCCATAGTCTCAGTATTGACTCCTCAATCGAAGTTAGGAAATAACTCGGATTTGTTTGGTGACCATGCAACCCTTTGAAGTTAAAAGGGTGTTGTCGTGTGCTTGTGGGGAAGTCATCAAAACTTGACTTGGCATCATGAGCTTTACCTTTTTTCTCCTCCTACAAGTTGTGACCAAGAAAAAATGAACTGGAATATAACGGTAGGGGGATAAGGGGGGTCTATATTAGGTAGCCTAAAAACCTGTCCAAGTTGGGAAGAATTTCAAAGGAGAGGTCGAAGGCCATGGCTAAGGTAAGGGAGGGGAAAAAAACCAATAAAGGGGTCTTACAGCAGAAAAACCCCATAAGTCTGTATTCCATCATGATCATTGTGTCATTCAACGTAAGAGGGTTAGGGGGAATCCTCAAAACGATATACCTCAAAAGAATTCTTATAAACTATAAGGCATATATCATATTATTTCAGGAAATGGTGTGTTGTAATGTCCCCGGTCACCTAGGTCGAGCCACGATACACAAGAGAAAATCTGTCTTTCTCTCTGTGGAACATACTGTAACATAGCCAGCATCCAACTCGGCTATGCCACATAAATTTTTTGAACTGCATGCAATAAAAATATATACACACAAAAATCTTGCAGAAATATATGTATATATATAACGTAAATAGACAAATACATCTATAAATGAACGGAATCACACTGAAATATCAGTAAATGTATACATGCAGCATATACAGGAAATACCCATAAATATATAGACAATTATAACCACACATAGGATAAACCCATAAAAATAAACACATAAATAATAATGCAGCATGTAAATTTATCACACAATTGACACTTATCTTGGTAAGAATATGACCAACTGTGTGCAAACCTTCCATGAACCTCCCAGCCTTAGACCACACTGCTCATCACTCTCAGTAGTCAGTCACACCCAAGCTGGAACTAAACTCCACCCGGGTAAAGGGATTCCTAACCAGGATAAGGGTTCATAGACAACAGGAAAGACTTTGTCACAGGTGCTCACTCAACTAACAGCCTACAGTCCCTCAATCCCCACATGCCTATACCACCCCAAGAAGTGTGCCCCTTCTCTACTCAACAGTCATTTGGCTACCCCACTTCCTTTTCGGGCTTCAACAACAGGCCGGACAGGAAGTCTCAGAGCCCTGTAGCTATAGTTTAGCACCTTCAAGAAATCAATTCCTGGCAATTTTCTCACCCAAAGAGAAATCGTTCACGGGTCTGGCAACCCACTTCTTCAGTCCAACTCCCAAGCTAACCAGCTACACAAACAGGTATGACTATGGATACAAGTTCAGGTACAGTGACATGAAGGTACGGAAGATAGTTCAAGGAGTGTGTGAATGCTCATGGATTATTGACTGGATGACTAAATGATGGGAGGAATGATGGAAATAATGATAGAAAATTAACTAAGTCCAAACAATATGTATGCATGTCCCCAACTTGACACTTGTCATGTTGGGAGCTACTTTGGCCCACTTGTCCCCAACTTTGGAACTTAGGATAAAATAATTATCCATACTTTATATTTAATAAATATTAATATAATATTCCTTTTTAGCTTAAGCTCCCTATATTAGCCCTTTTCCTTAACTTTTAGCCCCCCATTTCCCTTAACTAGTGGATTTTAGTCCCCCATACTCTTTTATCATGGTCGGTTTGTGTGCAGCGATGTATTTTATATTAATGATGAGACATGTACAAAATAGGTGCACTGGCCTTTCACATCTAGTCTCTTCGGCCTAATCATCACAAAACGGCTCACCAGCCTATAAAACACAGCCTATACACAAAGGCTCCATGGCCTCCAAATCGCACGCACTTAAGTTGATGTGCGCGTTATTCTGGAATGTGCACACTTCCTCATTTTACTGCGCAGTACATGTGCGCACTATGCCATAAAAGGTGCATACAAAAATGATATCAAACATCTCACCAGCTTAAGTACATTTTCATTTACATTACAATTGGGTTCGGCCTAGGAATATTATAATCCCCTCCTCTTATTTATGCATTGTCCTCAGTGTATTATGTACGCATACAAAACAAAATTTCAAAAATCCTCAAAAAGATGCGGGTATTTTGCCCGCATTGCATCCTCGTGCCCCCAAGTAGCATCCTCAGGACCCTACCAGGTCCATTGGACCTTTACAAGCCCTATGGATTGATTCCAGAGCTGTTTGATTTTCCAATCCAGAATGCATACCGAATGCACTTGGAAAGCGCCTTCTTGATCCACCCGAATCACATTCTAATCAATAACATGATTAGAATCAGGTATATATTTCTTGAGAAATGATACATGGAATACAATATGAACAGACATAGATGTAGGCAATGCAATCATATAAGCCACTAGACCAATCCTCTCTAGGATTTCAAATGGCCCACAATGGCAAGCTGCCAACTTTGAAAAATTTCCCAACTTTGGGGAACTTCTATTGGATTTCACTTTCAAAAATACATGGTCTCCCACTTTTAATTCCCTGTGAGTTTTGCCCTTGTCAGCATAACTTTTCTACCTGTCTTGAGTAGCCTTTAAATTTTGTTTTATTTTTATCATTTTCTCCTCCATTTCCCTGAGAAAATCTGGCCCAACCACTGCTCTATCTGTTGGGTTATCCCAGCTTACCAGTGTGTTGCACTTTCTACCATAAAGTGACTCAAATGGGCTCATCTTTAGAGATGCTTGGTACCCATCATTATAAGCAAACTCTACCAAGTGTAGGTAGTATTCCCATTTTTATGGTTTATCCATCACATACATCCTCAACATATCCTCAATCACTTGATTCACCCTCTCTGTTTGTCCATCTGATTTTAGATGATAAGTTGTACTAAAATTCAAATTTGTTCCAAATCCATTAAATAATCCTTTCCAAAATTTTGAGGTGAATTTTGGATCTCTGTTAGACACAATTACCTTGGGTATGCCATGTAATCTAGTAATTTATCTCATATAAACATCAGCAATGTTGGTTGCCTTGTGAGTGAGCTTTACAGTAATAAAATGGGCATCTTTAGTAAGCTTATCCACCACTACCATGATAGAATCATGTTGCTTGTTTGTTCTAGGAAGTTTGGTGATGAAATCCATTGTTACAACTTCCCATTTCCACTTAGGAATGGGTAATGGTTGTAGAAAACTAGTTGGGTGTCTATGCTCAGCCTTTACCTTTTGACATTCCAAACATTTGGCAATAAAATCAGCAACCTCTTGCTTCATGCTTGGCCAATAATATTGGATCTTGACAGCTGCAATAGTTTTCTGATAACCTGGGTGCCCAGCATAAGGTGCATTATGCATTTCTCCCAATATCAGATTTTTCAATTCATGAGAACTGGGTACATAAATTATGCCCCTGTATATGAGAATTTCAGCAATATCTAGCTTATAATCTTCAATTGTCTTCGTTGTAATTTTGTCACTAATTCCTTGTATTGCAAATCTAATTTTGCAGCCTCTAAAATTTTGTGTTTCAAATGTGATTGATACATGCTAATGGTTGTAGCATGCAATTCATGCACTCTTCTGCTGAGTGCATCAGCCACTTTGTTCTCTTTCCCCTTGATATGCTTTATATCAAAGTCATATTCACTTAGAATTTCTAACCATCTACTCTACCTAGCATTTAAAGTTGGTTGATCAAATAAATATTTCAGACCATTATGGTTTGTTCTTAGCTCAAACCTTTTCCCCATGGGGTAGTGTCTCCATTTCCTCAAGGCATGCACTATGGCTGCCAACTCCAAATCATGAGTGGCATAAAGTCTTTCATGATCCTTCAACTTCCTTGATTCATAACATATAACAAACCCATTTTGACTGAGGACTCCACCAAGTCCTTCTTTACATGCATCTGTGAAAACAATGAAGTCTTCATTTGGGTCTGCAATCCTTAGTATTGGAGCACTTGTTAATAATTTTTTCAAGTGTTGGAAACTCTTTTCACAATCCAAAGTCCATTGAAACTTCACACCCTTCTTTTGTAAGGAAGTGATTGGGTGTGCAATCTTTGAGAATCCTTCAATAAATCTCTTATAGTAGCATGCAAGGCCCATGAATGATCTGACCTCTATCACATTCTTTGGCGCTGACCATTCTCTAATGGCTTCTATCTTCTCAGGATCCACTGTTATCCCATCCTCTGAAATGATATGCACCAAATAATGAATTTGCCTCTGATAAAATGAGCACTTGCTCAATTTGGCATACAACTAATGCTCCCGTAATACTTGCAACACCATCCTCAAATGATTTTCATGCTCTTCTTCTAACTTGGAATATACAAGGATGACATCCAAAAAGAAAATAACAAACTTGTCTAAATATTCTCGGAAAACACCATTCATTAAGGACATGAAAATAGCTGGTGCATTTAACAACCCAAATGGCACCACTCTGAATTCATAATGACCATACCTTGTCCTGAAGGCAGTCTTGTTGATATCTTCCTCTTTAATCCTTACATGATGGTATCCTGACTTGAGATCTATATTTTAAAATATCTTTGCATCCTTCAATTGATCAAAGAGATCGTAAATCCTTGGCAAAGGATACTTGCTCTTTACGGTCACTTTATTCAGCTATCTGAAATCAATACACAATCTTAATGTCCCATCTTTATTCTTCACGAACAAGACTGGTGCACCCCAAGGTGACACACTTGGGTGTATATACCCATTCTTCAGAAGTTCTTCAAGCTGCATTTGCAACTCCTTCATCTCTGGTGTACTCATTCTATAAGGAGTCTTTGACACTGGAGCTTCTCCAGGCATTAAATTTATAGAGAAATCAATATCTCTCTTTGGGGGTAGTCCTGGTACCTCCTTGAACACATCTTCAAACTCTTTTAGGATTGAAAAATAATCTTCCAAATTTGGCACGTTATCTTTAGGTGTCTCTTCCATAAGAGCTGCAAATATTTGACACCCTTTTCTGTAACATCTCTTCAGCTGCAATCCTAAAATTTCTCTGATGGTTACTGCCTTGGGAATTCCCTGCACTCTCCTTAGGGTCCCTTCCTCATCCAAGTAAGTAAATGTACTTTTATGACAGTCTAGGATAGCATGATGTTGGTCCAACCAATCCATCCCAATTAGACAATCATAGGAAACTAAAGGCAAGATGTTCAAATCTGCCCTGGTGTTCAGTTTATTCATGTCCATAAGACATGACTTAACCATCTCATTAAATTTTCTTTTGGCTCTGGTGGCCAGCTGCACTAAGCATGATCAGGATTTTATGAGCAGAACGAAATGAATACAGATTATTAATAGGTTCTTAACACAAAATAACAGAGATACAGTAAAACTGGTTTTCTATTCAATAACGAAATAAGCTGGAAACTGTAAAATGCAGCGGAAACAAGCTTGCTGGAATGGTGGTGGCTTATCTCTGAGAAGAGATGTGACGGTTGTGCTCATTCGCAAGAAGATGATTACAATGAGGCTCTGAAGTCCTTTTTACAATAATAAAGAATGTCAAAAACCCTATACATCCAAAATCCTAACCCTAGGAGATGAAGCGCCAAAAGTCATGTGGGCCCCATTTGGGTAAGTTAGTACATCAACTTCCCGGGATCGTAACTTTCGCATACGATCTTTGTTTTATGCGTATGATAGCCCATTGGAAAGGTATCATCGAGGAGATTAATTTTAGGTGCAATATTGAAGGAACTTCCATATTTTAAACCTATTTTTCCCAAAAAAACATCGTTTAAGGCCTCAAAACGACTCCGGAAGTGAAAACTGCTAAAAATAGTAAATTACCGAAATTGCCAAAAAACTGTTTTGAGCCAGTTGGAAAAGGTGGGTGGCCACCGATATCCATATGGATAAATCCTACCTCCTTAGGAAGTAATGGTCTCCATTGCATTGAGGTCCTCCATCAGATGAGGAAATTTTTGTTGAATTTGGCCCCGGGTGAGCCACTTGCCTTGGTGCAGGAGTTGGATCCTTTGTTGTCGAGTGCCCTTGATCTGTGTGTCCACAATCTGATAATTGGATGCCTATTGTATGCAATTGGGGTTGATATATGTTGGTGTCGGTTGTTCTACTACTTCTGAAGTGTCCAATAGTGGTGGGAAATAAGGGCAAAGGAGATCCACGTTGAACACTAGGTGCAGGCCAAGGAAAGGAGGAATGTTGAGCTCAAAAGAATTATCCCCCATGGCCTTAGTGATAGTGTACCACCCATAACAGAGTGGGTGAAGCTTCTGATGGGGTCCTATGAGGCGTTCTTTCTGCAAGTGCAATCAAACTTTGTAGCCCATCTGAAACTTATGTGGCACCCAATGTTGATCATGGTGTTGTTTGTACTTGTCATTGGACTTCTGTAGGATATCATGAACCTGTTGGCAGATGTGTTGGATCCTCTCAATGAACCGGGTGGATTTGTCATCTTCAGTTGGAGCAGGAGGTGTGTCGGTCGAGGTGACCGCAAGGGTAAGTGCAACATCTATGGGACCCAATGGTTGGAATCCCAACCCCACCTGAAAGGGGTTGTGGTCGGTTGAGCTATGCAGGGCTCAGTTGTAGCTATGTTGGACATAGGGAAGGCTCTCATCCCATGTGTAAGGGTGCTTTGAATTATACATGCGAAGGATATGAACAATCATTCGATTTACAACCTTGTTTTGGCCATCTGTCTGGGGGTGGAGGTCGTGGATTTGGTGAGCTTGGTGTCTAGCAGTGACCAGAGGCTCGACCAGAAGGTGCTGAAAAATTGGCTATCTCGATCTGAGACAATGGTTTGTGGGATTCCAAAATGTACCCAGACTCGTTCAAAGAAGAGCTTGGCAATGGCCTCTGTTGTGATGCTCTTCTTGCAGGCAACCAAAATCTCCATCTTAGAAAAGAGATCATAAACCACAAAAACACAGTCATTTCCCCACTTGGTGGATGGGAAGCCCGACAAGTAGTCCATTAAGATGGATTCACAGGGCCTATCAAGAGTAGGAAGAGGGGTGTACACACCCTATTTCTTATTGGTTGCTTTGGAAATAGCACAGGCAATGCAAGACCTGATATACTTGTTGACCTCTTGTCTAAGTTTCGGCCAGTAGAAATGTTTTTGTAGCATCACCATTGTATTCTCGATGTTGAAGTGTCCTACCAACCAACTGTAGTGGGTTTCCCAGATTATCTTCACTCACTCTCTTGATGGAACACAGATATGGCCCAGATGACACAACAACCAATATTGAAGCTGGAAATTGTCGACAACTGCGTTTGCACCCAACATTTGGTAGGTGGTGGCGAAGTCAGGGTCTGTCTCATAGAGTTGGGGCCATCCAGAGGTCTCATGGCCGCTAGATTCTAGCACCATGGTGAGTGCCATGACTGGCAGTCTACTGAGGAAATTAGTGACGCGATTGGTGCTTCATGTTTTATACTTGATGTTGAGGTGGAATTGCTGCAAGTATGTGGACCACTTTTGATGGCAGTCATTTTTCAATTTTCCTTGTGTCTGCATGAACTGTAGTGGATTATGATCAGTGTGGATGACTTTCTCCTTCCCAAGAATGTAATGTCTCCACTGGCGACAGGCTTTCACAATGGAGTACATTTCTTTGTTGTAATTAGGGTACTTGCGAATAGAATCTGACAGTGTCTCACTATGATAGGCCATGGGGTGGTCGTGCTGAGTGAGAACGGCGCCCACAACATAGTCTGAAGAATTTGTCTCGATCTCAAATGGATGTTGCAGGTATAGTAGTGAAAGTATTGGGGATGAGCACAAGTGTTGTTTCAAATCATCTAAAGCTTGTTGTTAGGACCGGCCCCACGCAAATTTCATCTTACCACCACCCCTTTTTATTTGGCTGAGGGCCCATCCAATATGGGAGAATCCCAACACGAACCTACGGTAGAAATTGGCAAGGCCCAAGAAGCTCTGAAGCTCAGTGAGTGTGGTTGGGGCTGGCCAGTCATGGATGACTTGGATCTTGGCTGGATCCACATGTACACCATGTTGATCAATGATGTAGCCCAGGTAATGGACCCTGTCCATGCCGAAGGATAATTTTTCCAAGTTGGCGTATAGCTTGTGCTGCTGCAGGGTGTGCAGAACCTGATGAATATGCTGCAAGTGTTCAGCCCAAGTCTTGTTGTAAATCAGAATGTCATCCAGATACACCACTATAAAATTATTGGTGAATGGTCATGGGATATCATCCATCATCTTCATGAAAGTGGCTGGAGCATTTTTCAAACCAAAGGGCATGAACAACCATTCAAAAAGGCCTTCCTTTGACTTGAAGGCGGTCTTCCATACATCTGTATGTTTTATCGGGACCTAGTGGTAGCATGACTTCATATCAATCTTACCGAAGTATTTGGCCCTCGTGATTTGATCAAGGAGGTCATCGATTCAAAAAATCGGGTATCGGTTTCTAACAGTGATTTTAGTTAGAGCCTGGTAATCAATACAGAGTCGCCAAGTTCAATATTTCTTTTGTATCATCATGATTGGGCTCCCGCAAGGTGATGATCTGGGACAGATGTGCCCCTTGTGGAGAAATTCTTGGATTTAATGCTTGATCTCCTCATTCTCTAACAAAGAGTGACGATAGACAGGCCCATTGGGAAGCGGTGCATCGGGGGTCAGATCGATGGGGTGCTTGACCTGGCAGTGCAAAGGTACCCCTGTAGGTGAGGAGAAGATATCTGAGTATTCTTCCACGACCTTATCTACTTGCTTCTGCTGTGTGAAGAGGTTGGCCGCAGAGACCCTGGATGTGGCTGTGATCTTTTGATTATTCTGAGAGAGAATCACAGAGAAGACAAACTTCCTCATCTGATAGATGACCTTCCTTAAATACTTAGCAAAGATCAAGGAAATAGTACTAGGTGGGACTACCTCGGGTATCCTGTAAGATTTCCTGTTCAAAGTAATAATAACACTACGAGGCATAGACTCATATACAGCATGACGTTTCCATAAATAAGGTTGGCCCAAAAGAACATCACAAACTTTGTAATGACCCTTTTCTTATTACTGTGAATAATTTCATAAATAATCCTAAACATTAGCTAAATTATAATTAATTATTATATAACCTTAATTGATTACAAGTTATTAATTAATTATTTTGATTATACTTAGCTGAAGTATGATTAACTTCTTGATTAAGGGTTAATGAATGAGTAATTATTAAATGAGACATTAAATGATTAATTATTAAATTAATGGTTGGTGATTAATTGATTATTAATTAAAGTAATTGATTAATTATGTATTAAAATGGGGGAAAATAAAATAAAAA
>ML782122.1:21891-52909 GCA_009831015.1 Picea engelmannii | reverse complement strand
TTCAACATTATTTGGGAGCTAGAGGGTCTAGATGGGAATAGAGCTCCTTATTCAGTGATTTATCCTTGGTTGGTAAGAGACACTTTCACTCTTTGTTTATGGAAAAGGATGAAAATAATATAGGAGAAATAATCAGGGTAGTAACTGCTTCCAAGGTTTTTGGATGAGGAAATCAATACTTTCCTGGAGGCTAAGGTTACTGAAGAAGAACTGAAATATGTCTTAAGGTCTTTCATGAAGGAAACAATTATAGGTCTGGATGGCTAGATGAAGGAATTCTATCTGGGGTTATATATCTTTTTGATAAATACATCCTTTGTGTAATTGAGGAATCAAGAAGAATTCTTTGTTCATAGCCTTAATACCAAAAAATAATGAGTCCTCTACTTTTGAGGAATTTAGTCCAATATCCCTCTACAACCTTGTCTATAAGATCATCTTAAATTTAATTTAAAACAGAGTGAAGCAAGCTCTTTCCATGTCTATTTCGAAGGAGAAATTTGGCTTCATCTTTAATAGGAAAATCATGATGCAGTAGGGACTGCACAGGGTGGTTTACACTCAATAAGGTTGGAAAGCATTGGTGGTAGTGATGAAAATTGACCTCTTGAAGGCGTATGCTAAAGTAAATTGGGTGTTCATGAGATTGGTTCTCTTACAAATTGACTCAAATCTTCATTCTATCAATTTTATTATGGGATGTTTGGAGTCAACAATTTTTTTTGTCCTAATCAATGGTTCACCATCACATTTTTTAGAGAATATAGGGGTTCCTTTTGTCTCCTTTCTTATTTATTTTAGTTGCAGAGGGTCTTATCATATTAATTTTGGAAGCTATAAGTGTTGGTATTATCAAGGGAAGCAATATACCATCTACTATAACCCTATCACACTTGTTGTTTGTTGTTGAAATCTTATTGTTTAGGAGAGGGAACTTGAGGGAATTGACTCTTTTCAAACACATATTAGATGTGTTTTGTAAATTTGTGGGGATGGAAATTAATCTATGCAAGTCATGTCTCTTGGTAAATGGTTTGAGTGACTCATTCCAAAGAATACTAGCTCAGCTCTTTCCTATGAGACTGGAGTCTTTGGAAAATGGATTCAAATACCTGGGGTTCCATCTAAAACCAAATGACTACAAGTACGTGTTAATTGGATATGACTAGTAAAGAAAAATGAAGATAGAATTTCTTGTTGGTTTCATAAGTGATCATCTCGTGGAGGCAAGTTAGTACTAGTAAAATTGGTTTTAGAAAGCATCCATGTATATTGGTTATCTATTTCTAATATCCCTAAAGGGATTTTAGAAAATATCAGAAGAAAATGTTTTGATTTCCTTTTGTTGAGTAGAAGATTGGAGGAAGGAAACCCCATTGTTAAATGGACTGGGATAGCCAAACCCAAAGAGCTCAGAGGATGGGGTTTAAAAAATATGCATTCTTTCAGTCAGGCCTTAGTAGAAAAAATCCTATGGATACTTTTGTTCAACAAAAACATATGGGGGAAGGTGTTGAAGGCCAAATACCTTGATAATAAGGAGCCTATTGTACCTATAACAACTCCAATTAAATTTTCCTTTTTTGGGAAAATTTAATGGGCCCCATACCAGAATTTTTATATTAACTATGAAGTAAAATAGTTCTTCATGTTTGAGTAATATTACGATATTTACAGAGGATGGAAACTCATTCTCCTTCAATTTCCTATTACTTTTGATCAAGTTTTTGGTATTTGATTGCTTGTAGAATTATTGGTTTATTTACCCTAGTTATACCCGATTTACTTTGAATCTATCTGATTTTAGATTATTTTAATTTGATTGTATGTGTAACATACCCAACCCCAATATGGGTCACGTCACTGCTAAAACGACCCAATAAAAAATATTGATACCAATTCTAAATGTGGAAATAATACATAGTATGACATTAGAACTCATTCATTTGTCCATACTAAATAAAAATGTAAATGCAACTACTTTAAATGTGCACAGTAGAAATTAAGCACATATAGAAACATTCAACCACATAAATGGAGATTCATGTGCAATAATATACTCATAGCAAGTAGCAATAGCCAAGATAACTCAGAGTAAAATGAACAACAACTAAATCAGAATTTAACATGAATAAACACAACAAATAAGAACACTTATCTTAAGAAGTATGCAACCCGTTGCAGAGGACAGGCCTTCCTCCCAACCTTAGACCTATTGTTCATTTTCTCAACAACAAGTCACCCTCGAGTTGGGGCTATGAATACACAAAAGATGGTGGTCCCTGAGGTTGGATAATGTCCCCCTCTCAATAGTCAATTCCCATATCTAATTCCAATCGATTGGATCTCTTCCCCACAACATGCACAACCCAAGGGATTGAATTCTACTTCACTGCTCATAATACCTCAGGCCTTTCCACTCCCCTCTAGGTATTCCAGCACAGGTTGGCTAGTAAATATCTCTGCTAGGACTTGAGAAATTCTACATTTGTAACATGAATTCGCACAACAGAAAATGTGTGCCTCCCTTGACAAATTTTGAATAGAAAACTACTCCTAGGCCCTCATCCTCTTTCTCCATGAAATTACAGCTCCGAACAACTGCCAAACATGCCTACAACAAATTTCTTCAAGCTTCATCACTCAAAACTTCTTTTTTGTCCAAAAACCTTCATGTAAAAATAGCTCTCCATGAAAAAATGTGAATGTGCAATTCTGGTCTCCTGCCCATATGAATTTCACCTCTTCATCTTGCTTTCTTGACTTACACTCTTCCCCGAGTTGATTTTACTCAACCCCCATGCTCTCAATAACTATGGGATGTGACTTCTCACACCCACCCTATTACATGAATTCAATTATAGGGCTTCAAAATACTCAATTGTAGATAATGGAATGTTCATGGTAAGGATAATTTAGAAAGAGATGGTTTGGATTTAATAGAGATGGGTAAACTCTCCCCCCTTTGGACCCCTTCCCTCTCTTTTGGAAAATAATCCCCCAGTCTCTGTCTATGTCCATCTACAGCTGGCGATACATTTTATTCATTATATTCAATTTACATCATTTACATATTACATTACTTTGTCTCTTGAGCATGCATCATATTTACAATACACGCCACTAGTTTGGGGTTTGAAAACGAGGATGTTACATTCCCATCCCCCTACAAACTGAATTGTCCTCAGTGCACATAACCATACAGTTTACACATTGAAATATATAAAAACATTACATCAAAATACTTAATAATTTTGCAACTTAATGACTCACGCAACATTTCCAACCAACAACTCTCTTTTCCACTCAACTCGCACATCGGTTGGACAAGAAATCTTAGAGTTGTGGCTCCTGGAACTCCAGCTGCCAAAATGGAGTCTTCATTCACTTATGTACAAATTTACATTTAGTGTCCTTCAAAATTTGAAAAATTTTGTGGGTATAGTTCCCACATGGTTTCTCGTGCTCCTATGTAGCGTCTTCAGGACCATAGCATGTCGCATTTTTTTCCATACAATTATTCAAACATGTTCATATTTAATAATTCTTGATACCCATTATTGTAATCAAACTCAACTAAATGTATATATTCCTCCCACCTTGAGGTCTTTTCCATTACCTACATTCTCAACATATATTCAATTATCTGATTAATTCTTTTTATTTTCCCATCTGAATCTGGATGGTACGTTGTAATGAAATTCATATTGGTCCCAAATAATTTAAACAACCCCTTCCAAAAAATGGAAGTGAACTTGGGATCTCTTTCTAAAACTATTTCCTTAGGCATACCCTGTAGCCTGACAATTTCTTTCATATAAATTTCTGCAATATTGGTTGCCTTATGAGTTACTTTTACAAGAATGAAATGTGCAGCCTTTGTAATATTGTGCACTACTACCATGATGGAATCATTTTGCCTTGTTTTCCTAGGAAATTTGGTAATGAAATTGATAGAAAAAACTTTCCATTTCCATTCAAGAATGGGAAATGGCTGCAGCAATCCCACTGGATGTATGTGTTGATCCTTTATCTTCTGACATTCCATGCATATAGCCAAATAATCAATGACATCTCTCTTCATACCAAGACAAAAATATTGGCTTCTTACAGCTATAATAGATTTTTGGTATCCTGGATGTGTGGTGTATGGAACATTGTGCATCTCCTTCAAAACCAAATTTCTCAATTCTAGAGAATTGGGAAAATATACTCTATTCTGAAATAAGAGGATTCCATTATCTTCTAGGTCGTAATCCTTATATTTGTGTTGTGCATTATTATGTTGTAAGTTTTCTTTGACTTGCACATAATGTTGGTATGTTGTTATAGCCTCTAGAATTATATCTTTTAAATCTGTTATGTACATACTAATGGTTGTAGCATGAATTTTATGCACCCTTCTGTTGAGTGCATCAGAAACCGTGTTCTCTTTTCCTTTTATGTGCATGATGTCAAAGTCATATTCACTAAGAAATTTCAGCCATTTAGTGTTGGTTTTTCAAACAAGTATTTCAAACCACCATGGTTTGTCCTCAATTTAAACTTTCCACCCATGAGGTAATGCCTCCACATCCTAAAGGAATGCAATATGGCTTCTAACTTTAGGCCATGTGTAGAATAATTTTTTTCATGTTCCTTTGATTTTCTGGACTCATAACAAATTACATCTCCATTTTGTGTAAGGACTCCACTGAGCCCTTTTTTGCATGCATCTATGTGCAAAACAAAATCCTCATCTGAATCTGCAACTTTTAAAATAGGTGCACTGGTTAGAAAATCCTTTAAGTGCTAGAAATTTTCTTCACACTTAGCACTCCATTCAAATATTACTCCTTTCTTTTGAAAATATGTTATTGGGTGTGCAATCTTGGAGAATCCCAGAATGAATCTCCTATAATAACCAGCTAGACCCATAAATGATCTTACCTATGAAATTTTAGTTGGTGTTGGACAACTTTTGGTTGCTTCAGTCTTTTATAGATCCACTGCTATGCCATATTCTAAAACAACATGACCCAAATAATGGATTTTATTTTGATAAAAAAGTGTATTTACTCAATTTGGCATACAATTGGTGCTCCCTCAACACTTTTAGCACCATCCTCAAATTCTTCCCATGTTCCTCTATCTTGGAATACATAAGAATGGCATCCAAGAATATAATGATAAACTTATCGAGGAAATATATGAACACCATATTCATGAGACACATAAATGTAGTGGGTGCATTTGTCAACTCAAAAAGCACCACTACAAATTCATAGTGTATGTACCTTGTCTTAAACGTTCTTCTACTAGTGTCTTATTCTTTGATTCTCACTTGATGATATCCTGACCTCAAGTCGATCTTGCAAAATATATTTTCTCCTTTCAGTTGATCAAAAAGATCATCAATCCTTGGCAAAGGATATTTATTCTTGACTATAACCTTGTTCAGTTGTCTAAAGTCAATACTTAACCTCAACTTTCCATTTTTTTTCTTGACAAAAATAACTAGGGCACCTCAAGGAGAAGCACTTGAGCATATGTACCCTTTCTTTAACAAGTCTTCTAGCTGCATTTTCAACTCTTTTATATCTGGCGTGCTCATTTTATAGGGACTTTTGGACACTAAGGAAGCTCCAAGAATTAAGTCAATATAGAAATATGCATCCCTCTTTGGTGGAAATCTTGGCAACTCCAAAAGCACATCTTCATATTATTTCAAGACTGGATAATATTCAGGACTTGGCTCCTTATTCATCATTGGCTCTTCCATATGGGATGCATATATATAGAACCCTTTTCTAAAACTTATTTTTAGATGCAATGCTGAAATTTCTCGAACAAATATAAGCCTTCGAATACCTTGCACTATCCTTGAATTCCCTTCCAAGTGAAGATATTTGAAAGCTTTGTTATAATAATCTAAGACAACATGATGTTTTTATGTCCAATCAACCAATCAAGCAGTCATAAGACCCAAGAAGTATGATGTTCAAATCTACCTTAGTGTTAATTCCATTCATGTTTATAGGGCATTCTTTGACAAGCTCATTAATTATTCTCTTGGTTCCATTAGCTAGTTGAACTAACCAAGTCTTTTCATGCTTACATTTCTTCAATTTAAATTTTTCAATTAGATTTGGATCTATATATCTATTACTATCTCCAAAATCAATCAAAATATCTATGGGATGACTATCAATATTACCTTCCATTTCAATGATGTGGGATTGATAGTCTACTTGTCTACTGCCCAAGGTTGCATAGATCCTTGGCATGCTTCTTCGCACATCCTCTATTACCTCCACTTGATTTATGATATGCATAGTATTCATTCTATCTCCATGGTGAGGAAAATATCTATACATGTGATCTCCTTCGCATCCCCAACACTTTATGGGATATTTTCTCGGCCTCTTTCCCAAGGACTCTATCATTTTCTAATCACCTTGAGATGGCTTCCCTTGTTGATATACTTGATATCTATTCCTTATGAAAGGTGACTTGAATCATTTCTTCTTGTGATCTATCTTTCCTTTCTTATTATCATCCCATGCCTTTTGGAAAGATATCCTTTTGTTGTTCTACTCATACAAATACTTATCCTTTCTTATGGTTTCTTATAAATTAATGGGCTCATAACACTAACTTTTATCCTTGTAGAAGGATGGTTGTCCACTCAAGAGCCTATGAATTTTGACCTTATCATCTCTAATGAAACTCACATACTTGAGGAGTTCCAATCATTTTCTTTCATATTCATATATGGTCATGTTCCCAAGTTTGATTTCAAATAACTCTTACGTCTTCTCATCATAATATTTCTTTTACAAGTACTGTTGTTGGAAATATTTCTTGAGCTACTACCAAGAAATTATCTTCTCATCAAGGTGTTTAACCTACTTCAGTTGATCCCACCACATAGATGCCTTTCCTTGAAGGTGGTAGGCAACAATTTGGGATTCTACATTTGATGAGTAATCATGCGACTGGAAATATTTCATTATTCCCAGCAACCATGCTTTTGCATCTTCTCCTTTATTGTTCTCTCCATCAAATGATTGTGGCTTGATCTTCCTCAGATACCCTTGAAAACTATCTTACCCATGTCTCCTCCTATGAAGTCTAACAAGAGACACATTTGGGATTCTTCTTGACCTTGAATGTGCATATGTTCTTCTAGTTGAGTTCCCTGGGGATTGATGATGTTGATGCTTGTTATCACTCCTTGATTGTCTATATCCTTCATGATCATCCCTCCTATCATGATATCTAGATGCTTCTACTTGCCTTGCACTATATTCCTACTTTGTGCTCGAATATTTGTTTATTTGATTCTATAGAATATTCAATGTTTGTAGTATCTCCTCCTAATATTTCATAATCTTTTCATTATTGGCCCCATAGCTCTGCACTTCTCTTTGCAAGCTTCTCATATTTACATTTTCATGCCTATTTCTTCTTCCATTAGATTATGTCTCAAAATTACCCATGCTTACATGCATACATATGATCTCTTATTGATGGTTGTAAGACCCTTGTGCATCCTCCATATCTCTAGTTCTCGTATAGGAACTAAATCCCACTTTCCCGTATCCATATTTCTACAAGAATGTGCATGCAACAATTGTTGTTATAATTAAGCATATTGAAAAATATTTGTTAATTAGATTACAAGTTATTCTTCACATCAATTTATGAAGAAAAAAATGCACCAAGTAAAAATATGATTCCTTGGACACGTTCCTCTTCGAAACAAATCTTTGATAGCTAAACTCGTTCCTCAATTTGAGTTCCGGGCTAAAAGTTACAACATTCACATGTTGCAATTCTCACTTACTAACTACTACAGACTTTACTTTATCACTTTCCAAGAAAATTTATCACTCAATTAAAAATTATGGGTTTATATATTTATTCTCCTTTTCAATACCTTTCCAGTGACTATTCATTTTCTCAAATTTGATCTCCCATCTAAAAGTTATGGTCTAGTGAAGTTTACACTATTTTTCCCAATTTATCCCTATATGCTACAAGTGTCTTATTTCTCTTCCTGGACATTTCTACATACCTAGATCCAAAATATGGCTCCATTGTTGTCTTCTATGGTTCATAATATTTCTATATGTTGCTCCTATGCCTCAAACGAACTTTTGAGAAAGGATTTATACCCTCTGGAAGTAAATTGGTGTCGAAATTTTACCTTAATTGTTTCAATTGTAAGTTTCTCATACTAGCTTTGTTTTGTATCTAGAGTAGCTTGTTGGATAGCTCTCTCTGAGTTATTGTATTTAAGATAAAAAAGACAATTGTACCTTTGTTACACATTATTTTCATGGCTTTTGATTGCCTAAAAGTGACGTTTATGGCCTCAAAAATGCCCCACAAGTTTATGACCTTCAAAAATATGAAAGATTCATAGAAAATAGGTTGTTTTACAGTTACAATAGCCTTTAAATATTATTCATTGATCTCAAAGCAGGTAGAATCTGGGTCATTGATCCGTTATTCCTTTCCAAACTCTGCAAATCAATTTCCACTATCAATCGGAAACTTAAAACAATATGGATCGTTGATATGATATCCATCGGTGATCGACGTTTTTCTTTGGAAGAATGCAAAAAGTTTCCAAAACTACCAACCTGACCATCAACCATCGGCCCCTTCCTTTGGAAACCAATTGAAACACATCGCTAAATTGGTCAACCCTGCCATCGAACATCAACCATTGGCGATTTTCGTTAGTGGATGAAACACTTTATCAATTCGAAAAACCAAACCATCGGCTATCGGCCATTCTTGTTGACATATGAAAACACTTTTTCAATTTGGTCGACCCGACCATTAGCGATCAACCATTCCTAGATGACTTGGAAACTATGTTGATGTAGCATGACATGTAGATGTTGATGTGGTATGACACATCATTTTGAGGTGTCAACTTGGATGATGCAGCATGACATGTGGATTTTGATGTGGCATGACACATCATCACTCTCCTTCCTTCATCGGTGATCGACAACTTCTCTCTGGTGAATTGAACACCTCGCCAATTCTACCAACCCCTGACCATCATCCATCATCAATTGACACTTTATCTTACTCAATCAAAACACTTTTATAAAATGTTCAACATGTCCATCGGTCATCGGCAATTTTCGTTGGTGAACAAAACACTTCACTAAATTTTTCAACCTGGCCCTCAACCGTCAACGAATTCTCTTGGCCAACTCCAACACTTAGATATTTTTTGACCAAATCCCAAATCAATTTGGACCATCGATCTTCCATTCAGAATGATATTGACTATCGATCCATAAAAAAATTCCCAACTCTTCTGATGAGTCTCGACCGTCGATTTTCTCCAACTTCCCAATAGCTGAAAATGAATCCAAAACATAGATTTGTCTCATTTTCTCAACTGTTGAAATGAATCTTGGTTTTTGATGTGATCAACCTTGATAACTCCGAAAACCTTATAAATTTTTAAATATATTAAAATAAATATGGGTCATTGATCTCGAGATCAAAAGAGATCTTGGTCATCGATCCATTAAACTTTGCCCAATTCTACAGTAGCCATTAAAAAAAGAATTCAACCTTGGGGATCGAATATAACTCTACAATCTAGTTGTTTGATGACATTAAAACTTCTCAGAAAATTATGAGGCATTCCAAACTCATATTTTCTCATGAATTTGGGGATTTCACTCTGATTTTTCACCATTTTCCCCAAAATTCGTTACGAATCAAAATCTGTAACAACAAATTTTCCCAAATTTGCACTAGTTCTTGGCCCATACAGGTACAGTGTTGAACTTAGGATTTGATACCACTCTGTAATGTAACCAACCCCAATCTGGGTCACGTCACTACTAAAATGGCCCAATAAAAAAAATTGATACCATTTCTAAATGCAGAAATAACACACATCATGATATTAAAACTCATTCAATTGTTCATACTAAATAAAAACGTAAATTCAACTACTTTAATTGTGCACAAAAGCAACAAATAACATATAGAAACATTCAACCACATAAATGGAGATTCATGTGCATCAATCTACTCACAGAATGTGGCAATAACCAAGATAACACAGAGTAAAATGCACAACAACTAAATCATCATTTAACATGAATAAACAAAAAAAAAATAAGAAAAATTATCTTACGAAGTTTACGAACCATTTTAGAGGATGGACGTTCCTCCCAATCGTAGACCTACTTTCCTAGTTCTCAACAACAATTAACCCCCAAGTTGGGGCTATGAATCCACAAGTGGCAGTGGTCTTTAAGGCTGGCTAATGTCCCTCTCTCAATAGTCAATTCCCACAGCTAATTCTAGTCTACTAGATCTCTTCCCCACAACCTGCACAACCTAAGGGATGGAATCCCCCTTCACTACTCATAGTCCCTCAGGCCTTTCCACTCCCCTCCAAGGCTTCCAGTATAGGTTGGACAGGAAATCTCTCTATTGGGACCTCAATAATTCTACAACTGCAACATGAATTCACCCAGCAGCAAAATGCATGCCTCTCTTGATGAATTTCGAATAGATTTCTACTCCCAGGCCCACATCCTCTTTCTCCATGAAACTATAGCTCCAAACAGCTACCAAACACTCCCACAACAATTTCCTTCAAACTTCAATTCTCATAAATTCTTTGTTGTCTAGAAAACTCCATTTAAAAACAACTCTCCATGAAAAAATGTTAATGTGTAATTTTGATCTCCTAACCATATGAAATTCCCCTCTTTCTCTTGCTTGCTTGACTTACAGTCTTCCCCAATATGATTTTACCCAAATCCCATGCTCTCAATAATTATGGGATGTGACTTCTCACGTCCACCCTCTTACATGAATTCCATGATTGGGATCTAGAACACTCAACAGATAATGGAAGGTTCATGGTAAGGATAATTTAGAAAGAGTTTACCCATTTGGTTTTAATATAAATGGGTAAACTCTCCCCCTTTTGGACCCCTTCCCTCTCTAGTGGAAAATAATCATGCAATATATGTCTGTCTATCTATAGTTGGCGATACATTTTATTCATTATATTCAATTTACATCATTTACATATTACATTGCTTTGGCTCTGAGCCATACATCATATTTACAACATACATCTCTAGTTTTGTGTTTGAAAACGGGGATGTTAAGGTATGAATTTACATATGTTGTTTTTCAAGGGTTTTGCCTAAAGTCCAGAAATTCCAAGCCTATCGAACTTGTCTTTTTGAGTTCTCCCCATTAGAAATTAAAGATAACATTGATTCACGTTTTTCCCAAAGTTCGAAGGATAAAATCCTATCAAACTCACATTTTTTATATTTCCCCATTGACACATAAAGTTAACATGTTATTATGGTTTTACCGAAATCCAAAGGTCACAATCCTATCAGACTCACCTTTTCAAGATTTACCTGTAAAGATCTTAATATAATGCTACCCCACAATTTTCCTAAAATATGAAATCCACAAGCTTGTTAGACTCACCTCTTCAAATTCACTCCATACGAGTGTCAAATTGTCAACTTTTTCCCCAAAAAAAAATTACTGAAAGCCTTCTCGTGAAAGGTTTCCCCCAAACACGATCTTCCCAAGATAGCTTCTCAAAATCTAATCTTCTCGCAAACTTATGCCCCATATATTTTTCTCAATATATTTCTTAGGGATACCATAATCATGTTTTGTTATAAAAATATCTTATACATATACATAATTTATAATTTAACAAAGCACTTTTAACCTTTAATCAATCTTCATTATAAATATACATTATCTCTCTTCCCAATTGATCCAAGTGGATATTGGTGGCCACCCACCTATTCCAACTGGCTCCTCGTGTTTGTTTTTTATTCAACACGTCTTTTTGTACTACTTTATAATTGTGAGTTCTACACTTATGGGGTTGTCTGAAGCCTCACACATTCTCCAGGTGGATACGGGTGTCCTCTTGCCTAATCCAACTGGCTTATTTTGTATGTTTTCATGTCAGCACATATTGATGTACTTCCAAGGCTTTTTCGGGGCCCTAAACATTGTTTTTTTACTCTCCATAGTTAGACTACAAACAGAGTCTGAGTTTTACAATGGAATGTGTATTTCTCTAAAATACCTTTCCAATGGGCTATCACACGCCTAAAACGGAGGTCGTATGCAAAATTTGTGACCCTAGGAAGTTGAGGTACCAAATTACACCAACTTAGCCATAGGGCCCACATGACTTTTGGTGTTTCACCTTCTAGGGTTAGGTTTTTGGATGTCTAGGGTTTTGGAATTCATGAGCTATGGTGACTCATTCTAATCCATTCTTCTCAAACAGATGCGTGTAGCAACCACATCTCTTCTTAGAGATAGCTACCACCATTCGAGCAAGTTTCAATTCTGCAGTTTTATAGTTTCAGCCTATTTCATTATTGAATAGAAGATATTGTTCACTGGATATTTGTGTTATTCTTCCTATCTCTATGTTTATTATATTCAGTCTTTTAATCAGTTAGTTCCACTCTTAAATCCCGATCAGTGGTATCAGAGCAGTCTTCTCTTCATTTATTTTTCTTCATGCATGTCCCCGACAAAGTCTAGGTACAAGAAGTGGAACTCAAACCAATCGAGCCATTACCAGATCGGTCACGCTGAGCCCGAAAACAACCCAAGGGAGTTGAAAATAAATATGATGGAGTAGGAGATCCTATTAAAATGTTTCTCGAGGAATCCCTCGTGCGACAAAGGAATGAAATGATGGACAACTTCGTGCAAATCCTTCAATGGTTGCCCATTGGAGAAGCATCTTCATCAAGCGGCCATGCAACCCCCTTCAAGGTACTGGTAAATTTTGATATTCCATTATTTGAAGGACTGATAGATGTGGATGCTATAGATAAATGGTTGAATCTCCTCAAAGGATATTTTTCGGTCCACAATTTTTTTGATGGGGAAAATATCACTTTTTCACTCTTCAAGGTCGTTCCCCATGTTAAAGACTAGTGGGATACTTACTCTGAGAAAAGGTTCGTGGAGGAATATGAAATTTTTGCGGTGGCCCCTACATGGGATTCCTTCTAGGACGCCATTAAAGAACAGTACTACCCTGTTGGAAGCTACGAGGACCAGTACACCAAATGGACCACCCTACGTCAAGAAAGGGACCAGAATTCACTAATATTTTCCATACCCTACGCACCAAATTGGTTATCAAAGATTATGAGCGTCATATGGTGCTCAAATACCGTGGTTTTTTACATAGATACATTCAAACAGAAATGGAGTTCCTAGACAATGCTTCATTGGGCACAGCTTATAGATACGTTATCAAGATCGAGCAAAAATTTAAGCAGAAACGGAGAGAGTTTGGATCTACAAACCCCTCAGCTGAAGCAGGGCAAATGAAACCCCAACCCACGCAGTAAGGGACCAAGTCAAGATTACCACCCTCAAGACAATCCTTCCAATCCACAAAATAAGAAGGGGAACGAGAAGAATAAGAAGGACACGGGAAAATGGTGTGAGTACCATAAAAGTCCTTGGCACAACATCGACGAATTCCGCTACAAGCAGTCCCTCATGGTCGAGTTGAAGGCTTTCGAGTCAGAGGCCAATTTTGATTCTGATTCAAATCCTGAAGGAGGGAAGTGGATTATCGATGTTGAACCCAGTACCACGGTCGCTACCACAAAATTCCAGCCAAGCAAACCAGAAGAACAAGAGGAAGGGAAACGCCTCTTTCAATCACAAATGTGGGTCAAGGGGGCTCCGATTCATTTCATTGTCGACAACTATAGTCATAAGAACTTGATTTCAGCAGAGTTGGTCAAGCGGCTGAAACTGCCAACGAAACCGCACTTGTAGCCCTACACCATCGGTTGGCTTCATCAAGGAAGAGATCTTTGTGTCAGCCAACAGTGTCGTCTGCCCTACAGCATAAGGCCTTTCAAAGATGAGGTATTGTGTGATATTTCTCCCCTTGAAGTTTGTGATGTTCTTTTAGGACAACCATATTTGTGGAAGAATCATGTTGTGTATGAGTCTAGACCTCGCAGTGTTATTATTACTTTGGGTAGACAATTGTACAGGATCCCAGAGGTGGCACCGCCTACTATTATTTCTTTAATCTATGTTAAGTAATGCAGTAAGGTCATTTCACAGACCGGGAAGTTTGTCTTCTTTGTGATCTGTGCTCACAGTAAGCAAAAATTTGTCGCCACATATGTGGCCTCTACATAATTCCTCTCTTTGCAGTAGAAGAAAGTGTATGGGATCGTGGAAGAATACAGAGACATCTTTGCCTCACCCACAGGGATACCGACACACTGCCAAGTCGAGCATCCAATTGATCTAACCCCCAACGCACCTCTACCTAATGGACCAGTCTATCGGCGTTCGTTGATGGAGAATGACAAAATCAGGCGTTGGATCCAAGAGATTCTTCAAAAGGGGCACATCAAACCCAGCTCCTCCCCTTGCGGAATCCCTATTGTACTGGTGCAGAAGAAGGACGAGACTTGGTGACTCTTCATTGATTATAGAGCCTTAAACAAAATCACAGTCAAGAACCGCTACCCCATTCCTAGGATTGATGACCTTCTTGACCAACTCAAGGGGGGGAATTTCTTTAGCAATATTGACCTGAAATCTAGATACCACCAGGTTCCCATCAAACCAACTGATGTCTGGAAGACAGCCTTCAAGTCTAAAGAAGGTCTCTACGAATAGCTAGTCATGCCCTTTGGCTTAAAAAATTCACCCGCCACTTTCATGAGTTTGATGGACGATGTATTGAGACCCTTCACCAACTCCTTTGTGGTAGCATATTTGGATGACATCCTCATATTCAACAAAACGTGGTAGGACCACATGCGGCATATTCAGCAGGTTTTGAGTACTCTGCGACAGCACTAGATTTATGCCAACTTGGAAAAATGATCTTTTGAAATGAATGGGGTCCAATATTTGGGCTACATTATTGATGATCATGGGGTACATGTTTATCTAGCTAAGATCCAATTCATTCATGACTGGCCAGCCCTGACCACACTGACCGAGCTTCGAATCTTCTTGGGACTAACAAATTTCTACCGACGGTTCGTGTTAGGATTCTCCCATATTGCATGGGCACTCAGCCAGGTGACCATGGGAGGTGGTAGGTTCGTGTGGGGGAAGGATCAGACACGAGCATTCGATGATATGAAACATAGTTTGTTCTCAACTCCAATATTCTCCTTTCCCAATCTGCAACAACCATTCTAGATTGAGACTAATGCATCTGACTATGTTGTGGGTGCAGTTCTCACTCAGCACGGGCATCTGGTGGCATACCATAGTGAGACACTCTCTGATACTATCCGGAAATACCCTACCTATGACAAGGAAATGTATTCCATTGTACAATCCTATCTTTAATGGAAACATTACATTCTGGGGAAAGAAACGATCATACACATTGATCACAAGCCTCTGCAGTTCATACAGACACAGGGGAAATTGCAAAACGACCGCCATCAGAAGTGGTCCACCTACCTGCATCAGTTCCATATCAACATCAAGTATAAGATAGGTATCTACAATCATGTCCCTGACTACCTCAATCGGCCTCCTGTGGATGCACTCACCACTGTGCTCCATTCCTATGGACATTAAACATCGAACTGGCCCCAACTTTACCAACAAGATCAGGACTTCGCCACCACATATCATATCTTGGGTACAGGCGCCACTGTCATTGATTTTCACATTTAAGACAGACTCTTATGTCACCTGGTCCATCTCTATGTTCCTACAAGCGAGCGTGCAAACCTGATTTGGGAAGCCCACTACAATCCGGTGGCAGGACATTTTGGCGTAGAGAAAATTGTGGTCGTTCTTCAGAAACATTTTTATTGGCCAAAACTTCGACAGGACGTCAGCAATTATATCATATCTTACACTACCTACGCCATTTCCAATCCAACCATCAAGAAGTAAGGCTTATACACCTCTCTTCCTATTCCTGAGAAGTTGTGGGAATCCATCTCCATGGATTACATGTCTGGTTTTCCGACCACCAAGCACGGAAATGACTGTGTGTTTGTGGTCGTTGATCATTTTTTGAAGATGGCCATCCTCACAGCCTGTAAGAAGAATGTCACAGCGACAGATACTACTAATATCTTCTTCGAATGAGTTTGGGTCCACTTTGGGATATCGCAGACCATCATCTCTGACAGAGACTACAAGTTCCTCGGCACCTTTTGGTCGAGTCTATGGTCTCTGTTGGACACCAAGCTCATAAAATACATTGATTTCCACCCCCAAACTCATGGCCAAACTAAGGTTTTCAATCGTATGATTATCCACATCTTACGCATGTACAAGTCCAAGCATCCCCGTACATGGGATGAGAGTCTCCCATATGTCCAACACAATTACAAAAGGGCTCTCCATAGTTCCACCATCCATAGCCCATTTTAGGTGGGTTTTGGATTCCAACCCTCGGGACCCATTGATGTTGCACTTCTTCTTGCCACCACACAGATATACTCTTCCCCTGATTAGTCTGCAATCGACAAAGCCACCAGATTCATTGAGCGGATTCAGCACATCCGACAACAGGTCCAGGAGATTTTGCAGAAATCCAATGCTAAGTACAAGTAGCGCTATGATCAACAGAGGGTACCACACTAGTTTCAGGTTGGTGACAAAGTCTGGTTACATTTGAAGAAGGAGCGTCTCACCGGGCCCAATCGGAAACTTCGCCCACTTGGTTATGGGCCTTACACTATCACCAATGTTGTGGGTAGAAATGCTTTTGAACTCAACACTCCACCTTTCATTGGTCTGCACCCAGTATTCAATGTGGACCTCCTTCAGCCATATTTTCCATCGTTATTTGACACCTCTGAGATTGCATAACAGCGGACACCAACAGAGCTCAACCTTGACTGCATGGAACAAGCATCCACCGATCAGATAGTGGACACATAGGTCAAGGGCACTCACCAGCAGCGGATCCATCTTTATTGGGTTGTCAAGGCAGAGCAACTCCTACACCAAGGTAAGTGGCTCACCCAGGGCCAAATCTAGCAGAAGTTTCCTCACCTGATGGGGGAACTCAACACAATGGAGACCATTACTTCCTAAGGGGGGAGGATTCATCCAGGTGGATATTGGTGTCCACCCACCTATTCTAACTGGCTCCTCATGTTCATTTTTTATTCAGCGTGTCTTTATGTACTCATTTATAATTGTGATTTCTACACTTCTGGGGTTGTCTGAAGCCTCACACATTCTCCAGGTGAATACTCTCGCCTAATCCAACTAGCTTATTTTGTATGTTTTCATGTCAGCACATCTTGTTGTACTTCTAGGGTTTTTTTGGGGCCCTAAACGTTGTTTTTTTGAGTCGCCACAGTTAAACTATAGACGAAGTCAGAGTTTGACGACAAAATGTGTAATTATCTGAAAGACCTTTCCAACGGGCTATCACGCACCTAAAATGGAGGTCGTATCCAAAATTTACGACCCTAGGAAGTTGAGGTACCAAATTACACCAACTTACCCATAAGGCCCACATGACTTTTGGTGTTTCACCTTCTAGGGTTAGGGTTTTGGCATTCATGAGTAATATGAAAAGGGCTTATGGAGCCTCATTGTAATCCATTATGCTCAGACAAATGCGCATAGCAGCCACATCTCTTCTCAAAGATAGCTACCACCATTTGAGCAAGCTTCAGTTCTACAGTTTTATAGTTTCATTCTATTTCATTATTTAATAAAAGATATTTTTCAGTGGATATTTGTGTTATTCTTCCTATCTCTATGTTTATTGTATTCAGTATGTTAATCAGTTCATTCCACTCCTAAATCTGAATCACCAATGCATCTATTGTCCCTACAGATGTTCCAGGCTGTCAATGGAACGATGTTGAGGCATCCCAGGAGCTAATACTCAAAACAAGACTTAAATCCATTCTTGTAATAGCAGAAATTATGCAAAAATGTGGGGTAATTTTTTTTGTCTCTCTTATAAAACTCTCGGCCCTCAAAAAATCCCAAACCAGATATCAAAACATTCAACCTCAAGATCCATTTTTCCACAAGTTCTTCAGACAATTAGATTTTTAGGGTGGTGGGTGATGGATTTAGAAGAAATACACGTTAAACATGTGAGGGAACTT
This sequence comes from Picea engelmannii, assembly GCA_009831015.1. Classification (NCBI taxonomy): domain Eukaryota; kingdom Viridiplantae; phylum Streptophyta; class Pinopsida; order Pinales; family Pinaceae; genus Picea; species Picea engelmannii. The sequence goes on along the minus strand of ML782122.1, from coordinate 34,760 downwards.
TAAGGTGAATCTCATAGTTTATGGAAAGAAACAATGTGTTGAGTAATTAATAATTTAGCAATTCTAATAGTTGTATCTGATCATTAAATCATGAATCAAATAGTAAACATTTCCATACATTTAAATCCAAGGAGGTACCCATTGCATATCATTAAACACATGAAAAAATGACAAGAAGTGGTCATACATTCAAAGAAAATCACTTCAGTATCATAAGATATACAACGAGCTTTTATTAATGGTGATCAGATACATTAGCATAACCTATTTTTAGAATCTTGACTACTTGTAGGTCGGTTTTTTGTTTTCTCTTTGGTTTCCGTTTGTAGAATCTTGACATGTTTCTTCGAAGGCCTCTGGTGGGAGGAAATGATTCACCATACTTGACATGATCTATTTATATCTGGGCCATGTGTGGTTGGCCACATATGAGAAATGATTATTGCCTTATGTCAGATGAAAGCGACGATGTGATGATTGTTGATGGTGTGGAGACGTGAGGCCAATTGTATTGTTATGCATTGTACAATGTCTAACTAAATTTTCAATATGTCACCTTATCCACCACCTGCATGATATATTCTTCCTTGTGCCTTTGTTTAGCCTTGCCTCATTTTCCCAAATCTTTTTTCATTTTTTAAAATTTGGCAGAATGCAAGAAAAATTGGGTGACGTCATCATGGGCCCATGGACACATGGTAGCGTTGCATTGGTCCATGTTAGTGTTGAGGTGTCTCTGGGATTAGCCTAAGTGTAGCTACATTGGTCATGGAAACCAAAGTCTCAATGGGGTCCTCCTTGTACAAGTGGTGGCCTTTAACAAGCTCAAAATTATGCATTGTTGATGTGTCAGGATGTCATCGGTTTCCTCGGTGTCCAGGTGGGTTGTTTCATTGGCTCCAGGTGGTGTTGAGTCAATAGATGAAATTGTGTTGATTTGGTCGATAATATAACCTAATAGAACCGGAATACCACTTTCATGACCCTAGGGAGTGGTTTTGTTTTCCATATCACCACCATGTGACACCATCCATTCTTCAACATGTATCTCTCAAAACCACCATCAAACCCCAATTCCGCACTATCTCCCATGCATATTTCCCATGTAACATGCATCCTCAACCATTGATCATGCTTGCTTATGACCGTTAAATGATTGGTCCCCCGCATCTTGCTCAATTATCGATATTTAAGCCTAGGTATTATGATAAAAACCCATATTTTGAAGGGGACTAATCATGTTTAAAGTGTGCTTTAGCTAATTTTTTCTCATGATAAGCACCCAATTTCTGGAAACTTGGCCTTGGGCTCTTAGGGATTGATTTTCGCTATTAAATGTTTCCAGGCTCTCATTTGCACACCACCCTGTGCTTTGTAAGATTCTCTTCAACTTTTGACTCCTCGAAATCGGATACATAGCTTTGACCAGTATGCACACTAATGACTGGATCAAATCCAATACTAACATCAGCTCCAGTGGGGACATCATACCCATTTGGTCTGCTAACAACTATAGACCAAGTGCCTTATTTTTTTGGCTTATGGAGTTTGATTTAAAACAAAATATCTTATGTGCACCTGAAAAATCGATCTGAGAGGTGAAACAAAATTGCTCAACATCTTAAAGTTGGAACCCTAATTGATTTCTTGCGTAATATATGACGAATGAAGTAAAATTAAAAAAACATAACCGGAATGGAAAAATATTTATTTGTGTGCAAGGTAAGAAATATTTGCAGCATTCAATACTGCAAAAAATGTTTGAGGAACTTCACATTTACAAGAGCCCCAAAAATCTCACCATCCAGTTGAGCCAGTTCATATCTGTCGTCATCTAGAAGTTTCACAACCTTGATCGTTTCTGTCATCTATTGAAACTTAATTAGTTAGTATATCCTCCTTCGTATGTTATCAGGCTCTACTTGTTCTTCTAAATATACCTTATCAAAGTATATTTTCCTTATGCCATTTGTTTTTTAGGCAGAGCTCATAACATAGTTTGCAAGAGTCAAGGATTCTTTGTATTATTTATTAAATGTGAGGATGCAGCAGCCCAAGTCTTCACCAACATCATAAATAGGATGATTTAAAGGATTTTTCTGATCACCAACCACATAGGAAAACTTTGTTTCTCTATATAATCTCTTGTTCTCTCCTCCAAAAAATGGTACAATAGCATAAGTCATCTCCATATGCATTGTACCTCCCATCTTTCATGCCCATGTTCTTGATAACAGTGTACCATAGTTTGCAGGCACATCATCCACCACATCCATCATAATACTCTTGATAGGCAACTGATCCAATGTGAGTACCGTGTCTTTTATCATCCCATCACATTTCACCTTTATGGAATCAAAAGAATAGAGATCATGGTAAGGCTCGGTTATTTCCAAACCTAACTTTTCCATAACTGATTTGGGCATGAGGTTATGGGATTCTCTAGAGTCTAGCATGCAATTGTGAAACATCTTGTCATGGACTCTTAAGGTCACATAGAAAGGTGCAATTGATTCTTCCTTATCATCTATGTGAGGACTAAAGACTATACTGGGAGAATCATCTTGCAAATTCACAGTATCAAGAGGAATTTCTAAGATTTTCCCATGTATGACCTTTTCAATATGTTTATGGTTTGATGGATTTTTATCCAACTCTACCAGTGGGACAAGGATCTTGATATTGAAAATTTATTTCTCAATGCTAATGGGTGGAACTAATTCCTCAAATTCCTTTAATTATTTTTATGTTGACTTTGAATATTCACCAGCCTCCTTATCTTTGGGAATGTTTTTTAGTTCTTTGACCTTATCCATAGAAAGTATTGGGCTAATATTCTTAGGTTGGGGTTGGCCATCCTGATTGGCTGCCTTTTTCCTGGGTCTGAGATCATACTTCCTATGCATTTCATCCTGCAGTGCATCAACAAACATCTTGTACTGAATAGAGGATAGTATGTCTTTGTTAGAGTCACCTTTGGGGTCAGATTCCTGGTGTTGAGGGAATATTCATAATCATCTTGAGTTAGATGCATGTCATTGTTTTCCCCTTGAAGTAGGTGTATTTCTTATGGTTTCTCATCATATCCTTCATTTTTTTCTTCCTCCACTAGGTTATTTTGATCATTAGTTATTACAAGAGGATGAATGGGTTGTTTATCATTTATTCTTTATCTCCTCATGAGTTGAGGATTGAAAATCCTCTTAAACTAGTTAGGGTTCCTCACCCCTCCTTCTTGAGGAATTTTGTTGGAATTACCATTCTCCATCTCAAATATAGACATATTATTTGTCAAATTTCTTATTAGTATAGACATATCATCCATTCGAGTTTCATGGGAATCTTTGATTGGATCTGAAGGACCACAGTCTTTTTTAACTTTATTTTTGTTTGCTTTATCATAATTTTTCCTCATTTTTCTTGATGCAATCATATTCCCTTCAATATCTATTGCATCATCTTTAATTATCAACATACTAGGAGCTCTTCTTTCTCTTAATACCATGGTAAAATCTACATCAAAAGCCCCATCATATGTGACCTCGGCTTCTTGTTTCAAAGGCTTTATGTCTCTACGAATCTTGTTGTAAATCTTGTTAAACCTTCTGTTGAAGTAAAAAATAGACTCATTTGATTTATTCTTAAGGGATCCAAACTCAATCAAGTGATATAGGTTGTCCCTCTTTTCCCCCCATTGCTTCATAAATGTACACTAAAGAGATTTCCAGCTATCAATGGAGGCTATAGGGATTTCTCTAAACCATTTACGGACATCTCCCTCTAGGGTTTGAACAAAAAACTTCATGAAGACATTTTCATGCTCCATGAACAAGTTGTCAGTTAAATCCTCGAAGGCATCTAGGTGTTCTTCAACAGATAGAGATGATTCACCATTGTACTTGGGTAACAACTTCAAGTAATTTTCAGGGAGGTCATGAACATGCACGGGTATATTCAATGGGCCAAATATAGCCATGACCCAAGGGTTTAAAGGTGGTGGGGGAGATTGATTCCCCCCAGCTCTTCCTCCTCCTAAATTGGTCATAATATTAAGCAGGATGTGGTTATGGGCTTCAACATACTAAGGGTTAACAAAAATTTTCAGAAAGGACTTGAAGGAAGAGCTCGCTTCTTGATAGAATCATAGGGGGAAATTCTATAGATATATTAAGTGTTCAAGAGGTAGCTTGGTAGCAGAAGTAGAATCAATAGGTATATCAATTAACTCAATAGATTCACTACCTACACGAACGGTATAAGGAGAATTTTCTAAATTGGATTTAACTGATGATATTTGACATTCTCATAGATTTATCTAAGTCACGAGCTTCTTTAGATCTGAGTATATTGGAGTACGCTCAATATCAGGGTTTCTTTTGGTATGTCTTCTTTTATACACCAAATATTTGCTCTATGAAGTCACTAAGTGAAATAATCAACAGCCAGGTTCCTAAAACTCATACACCCTCAAGTATTAGATCTTGTAATGTCGTATCCCCAGGGAAAGTTATCTTCAAATTTTGTTCCCTGGAAATGATGCCATTTTGAATGCTATCCCTAGAGATGTTCCAAGTTTTCAATGGAACAATGTTGAGTCATCCCAAGAGCTAAGAATCAGAACAAGCCTTAAAGCCATCCTTGTAATAGCAGAAATCGTGCAAAAATGTGGGGCAAATTTTTCTCTCTCTCTTATTGAACTGTCGGCCCTCAAAAAATCCCAGACCATATATCAAAAAATTCAACCTCAAGAGGCATTTTTCCACGAGTGATTCAAACAATTATATTTTAAGGGTGGTGAGTGATGGATTTAGAATAAATACATGATAAACATGTGAGGCAACTTTAAGGTGAATCTCACAGTTTATGGAAAGAACAACATGCTAAGAAATTAAGAATTTGGCAGTTCTAACAGTTGTATCAGATCATTAAATCATGCATCAAACAGTAAACATTGACATACATTTAAATCCACGGAGGTACCCTCCACATATATTTAAACACATGAAAAAATGACAAGAAGTGATCATACATTCAGAGGAAATCACTTCAGTATCATAAGCTATACAACACACAGTTGCATTGAACATGTCATAAAACTTTTTTCTCCAGCTTTTATTAATGGTGATCAGATACAAGAAGCCAAAAATGGGATGGTGTCTTTATAGTAACAACATGCAAAAAAAAAGCATGTATTGAAGCATAACGCAGGGGATGAATCTCTTAAAGCCTCCAGCCTTAAAAAATTATATGTGTCTAAGGGGATCTTGGTCAAACAACTCTGGTTGTAAGAAAATATTAAATTCCCCAAAGTGCCAACCTAAAAAATGAGCTTCTTATGTTGATTTATAGATGCTTCTACTTGATAGGAAATCACTCTTCTGAACCAATATTGCTTCTTGAAAATTAAAACTACTTGTCAAAATCTTGATACCATCTTTGGTATTCTAACTATTTTCATCTTTCTAACTGATTTTTATCTGATTTCAATGGGTAAAAATATAATTTTACCCCCAAATATTATGCATGTTGTTGTTGAGTGGGGTGTGTTTTCCTCATCCAATTGAGCCCTGATTTGGATCTTCTCAACTGGCTCAATGGGACTCTAATATGTCGCATTAGGCCTATTCATCCATGAAATGATTTGGGTCATTGGCTAGTTGAAATTCCTTCCAACATCCTCTTCTCAAACCCCACCATTGGTTAGTGTAGATTATCAATGACCAAAGCCTTGAATATCCTACCTTGAGTTATTTCTTCAGGATGGCCAGTTGAGGCAATTGCACGTGAGGGTATATTTTCAAATACCCCTCTACTCTTAAGATCGATCTAATGATACTAGAGAGGTACATTCCTTCCTTCATGTGATGTTGAACACCCTCTCTAGACATCTCTATCCAAGATGAATGGTTATCTTCTCCCATAGAGAGGGATAGTGCAGATGGATCATCGTCTGCAACATTCAACATCAGCATAACCTATTTTTAGAAGCTTGACTATTTTCAGGTTGGTTTTCTCCTTGATCTTTGGTTTCCTTTTTTATAATCTTGACATGTGTCTTTAAAGGTCAATGACAGGAGGAAAATGTTCACCATACTTGACATGATTTATTGAGATATGGGGATTGTGTGGTTGGGCACATCTGAATAGTGATTACTATCTTATGTCAAGTGTAGGAGACGGTGTGATGATTGTTGATGGTGTGGAGATGTGAGGACAATCGTCTTGTTATGTGTTGTACAATATCTAAATGACTTGTCAAGATGTCAGGGTGTCCTCCACTTATGTGAGATATTCTCCCTCGTTCCTTTGTTTAGACTTGCCTCATTTTCCCAAATGTTTTGTCATTTTTTAAAATATGGGAGAATGCAGGAAAAATTGGGTGACATCATGCTAACGTCATCATGGTCCCATGGACAAGTGGCAGCATTGCATTGATCCATGTTAGTGTTGAGATGTCTCTAGGCTCAACCTACGTGTAGTTGTGTTGGGAAACTAGAGTCTCAATGGGGTCCTCCTTGTACAGGTGGCGTCCTTTGATGAGCTCAAAATTATGCATTGTTGACATGTCAGGATGTCATCATCTTCCTTGGTGTCCAGGTGGGTTTTTGCATTGGCTCTAGGTGGTGCTGAGTGTGTGGATGAAACTATGTTGATTTGGCGAATAATGTAACCTGGTGGAACTGGAATACCACTGTTGCAACCCTAGGAAGTGGTTTTGTTTTCCATATCAGCACCATGCGACACCATCCATTCTTCAACATGTGGCTCTCAAAACCTTTGTCACACCCCAATTGTGCACTATCTCTCATGCATATTTCCCATGCAACATGCATCCTCAGTCATCGATTTTGGTCAATGATTTATCATTAAGCCTAGGTCTTATGATAAAACCCATATTTTGAAGGGGCATAAGCCTATTTAAAGCATTATTTATCTCCGTTGTGCTTCTGATAAGTGCCCAAGATCTAAAAACTTGGTCTTGGTTGCTTAGAGTTTGATTTTAGTTGTTAACAGTTTTCAGTCTCTTGGTCACACGTCACCCCCGTTTGGTCCATGTGCTTTGTAAGCTCCTCTTCGGATTTTGACTCCTCGAAATCAGCCACATAGCTTCAACTAGTATGCACACTAATGACTGGATCAAATATAGTATTAATAGCAGCGCTTCTAAATATTCCTTCGGAAAATATTCTCCATCTTTTCCTTTTGAATGGACTCTCTTCGATCCTCCAAAATAATTTTCCCAAAAATCTTGTCCCCGAAAAACATTTATGTTGGAATACTGAGAGGGGGGGTGAATTAGTATGAACATTTTTTAACACTTTCAACCACAATATATAAACTTCAACATTATCAGAAGTATATCATTCATGATTGCATTCACTATATCATGAACATATAAGTATAAGCAGTACAGTTCAACAATATCACATTAGATACTCAGTACACCAGAATTTACGTGGAAACCCAAATGGGAGAAAACCATGGAATTATGTCTTATACATATCAAGAATACATTCATATGAAGCACCAAATTCCAAATTCTCCAGCACCAACTATAAGGAGGCACCGGCCCCCTGATTTATAGGCACCAACCTTAAGGAAGCACCAACTCCCTGATTTCTTCGGCACCAACCAGAAGGAGGCTACGACCCCCTAATTTACAGGCACCAACCTGAAGGAATCACCAACTCCATGATTTCTCTAGAACCAACCTGAAGGAAGCACAAACTCCCAGATTTCTCTAGCACCAACCTAAAGGAGGCTACAACCCCCTTTCCTTGCCCCATCCTGCCACCCTGAAATATAAGTGTAGACTCACTGTCACTACCACTGATATTGTCGCTTCCAATGTCACCAATACATCAATCAACATGTCATTGTCACTGTCACATCAACTAAACATGTCACTATCATTGTCACATTAATCTGTGACTAATGATAAACCAATCATCCAACATGTCATTGTCTTTGTCATTGATATACCATCATCAACCAATTGTACCCATGTCCACTCACGTGGATACAAACACCATCATCAAACCATGTACATCAACCAGAAACTATACTATACATGTACATCAACCATGTACATCAACCAGAAACTATATTATACATGTACATCAACATGTACCATACCATGCATCAACCATGTACCATACCAAGTACATCAACACCATGTACCAAGATGTACCATCAAACATGTGCCATATCACTCATATACCATACAGCAAACCATATGCCAAGTATCCAAGACGTGCCTCTAACAATGTCTCATACCATCACCAAGGTGTACCATGCACAATCACTACCATGACATGTGTCATAACAATATAAGCATACATATAATCTTGTATCTGACCTGATACACAAGATTACATACATGTAGCTCTTTCTCAACTTCAGCAACAAGAGAATAGCATATTCATCAAACTTTACCTCAGTCTCACGAGACTAATTTTGGATTAGTCACAAACCTTAAATTTAACCAAGCATAACTATGTCCATGTAATGAATAAGGTCTAAAATTTTAACCACATGTACTCTAAGATCTGTCTTCCATCTCCTCAAAATTTCAAGATCTAAAACTTCTCATAACATAAGTTATAGCAAAAATGGGAAACATTCCTAAATTTGATCCTATTCTGGAGAATGAACTTGTACAGCATGCCCCACACTCAATATTTGATAAATGATTTTGAAACTTGCATACAATATAACATAATTTTTTATATTTCAACTCCAATTGGTGTCACATAATTTGGATACTCTATGAAGAAGTTGTGACTTTTTTACCCGAAACACTTGCTTGAGACTAGTTTTAGGACTAGTCAATAACCCTATCTTCCACAAAGTGTATCTCCAAAAATAAAATGATCCAGAAGCTTAATTTTTTACCACGAGTACCTTGATATGTCTTCTCAATATCCTCCAATTTTCACTATTTGATTCATTCTAGAAAAAAAACATTATAGTGAAAATGGTAATATGACCTTTAAATAACATACCTTAGAACATGTCATCACAAGACTTCATCCTCCCTTGGAATTTTTCCCTTCTTCACTTCATCTTCCCTCCCAAATTCACCTCACGTATCCTTTGTTACCTCAGATAAGAATCACTTACTCACATAGAATATATTCAATAGAATGTGTGTGTGTGTGTGTGAATGTGCTTATGAGTGACTTCTTAAGGTGTATATATACTTTTTCTAAGTAACCTCTTTCCTTAACTTTAGGTATTCTTGAAATTTCTTGTTACAACTACTTTACCCTTTCATTAATGACTTGCAACCAATTAGAGGATTCTTAAACCATAGTTGGGGCTTCCATAGGGGCTCATTAACCCATCTTTGGGGCTTCCAACTTCATGACCTCATAACTCCTCAACCATGAGAAACTACGTGGCATTCCACCTATCATTGGAAATGGCATGATGAGGAATATCCATCTATGAGTGTGTTACCTGCATTTAAATTGTCCTTCATGTCCTTATTCGTCAAACAACTTCAAGCTTCATGACCACACCTATGGTTTTCTTGTATACATATTCAAAGCATCTTCTTGTGATGGCCATGCTTAGCGCTACACCATAAAGGGGGCACTTTGGAGACTTCTCCAAATACATCTATCACATATGTTGAAATCAATTACAACCACTAATTGTTAACATTAGTGAAAAGAAATTATCTAATAACATCAATGACAACCAACTATCCAACAGTTCCCCAAAAGAATTCTTTCGAATGCATTCTTCCAAAATCCAATCTTCCTGCAAGGAGTTCTTTCGAAAGAGCTTTACCGATGGCAAGTAATCACCCTTTAATTTTCTCGCTTGGTATGAGTTTGAATCCAAATACATTAATTACATGGAAGAGAGTTGGTAATCTTGTACTATAATCTTAATTCTCCCATCGTAATTGTCATTTTTTGAAGCAAAGAGTAAAGCAAACACCTAGGAGAAATCTTCCTATTTAATTGAGAATCCCTTTGTTAAATTTCTTAACATACAGGTAAGATGATTTTTAAAGAAGAAATTTCTCACTAATTCTACGACTCCACTAATTTACAGTAACAGTCAAGTGTTATTATGAAACCCTTATCGTTCTTTTAATTTTATAGGATTTCATGAGTCAATGTGTCAAGAGCTCTAGTGCAAAGAGGGAAGGCACCTACTGAGAACGTCGTCACCAGGGAAAGAACCAGGAAACCTTTCTACTGACGAACACTAATCACTACAATAGACTTAAAGGATGTCCCACCTGGAATGAGATGTACAATTTTTTCGCTAACAAAGACCTCCCAAAACACAATAAAGACATCATCATCTATCAAAACATTAAAAATATCAAAATGTATGTTATTGTTGCCAAACTAGCTATCTTGTAGTACAATGATGTTATGAGATGGATTTATTCACATTTGGAGCTGAAAACCACTACCATATTGAATGAGCAAGGAATCCATAACGCCTCATTAAATCTATATAGAGGTACAAACTACAACAGCTAGAAGTGTACCTAAACAAGCAGTTATTATATGCCTTCATAAAAGAAAACCCCAGCTTGGTCAACATAATTAGATATTGGTGGGGAAACGACAAGAATTTTACTACACGAGATAGTATATTATATCAAATCCAATAATTCCAAGTAACCCTACCATCTCCTTGCTGCAATGATATGAAATATGTACGGTGAAGAAGGATGAACGTATTTAAATCTAGAGTGGGTACTGAGAGTACACTATGTAGTTGAAGCAGGGCACATATTAAATTGGGCCCAGATCTTTTCTACCAACATTTTTATAGTAGTTAAGGAATCCCCAAAAAGAAAAAAAATAGGTTTTTACATGTCCTCCTATTTGATTTGTGATTTATGTTCATATATTTATTTTCCTTTGATGGGTTGGAGTTGGAACCCCGATATGCCCCCGGTTCACATATATTGCTCAGAATTATGGGAATCCAATTTCAAGAAGCACTTCTATGATATTTGTGATGATTTCATGGCTCCTCTATTTTATACCATATTTAATAAACCACATCAAAGAGTGTCACAGGAATCCATAAAATCCCTCGGGGAAATAGGAGACTCGTACATAGAGAAGCACTACACATATATTGTGGATTTTAGGTGCACTTATGCCCATCGTCTGCTTCCCAAGTATGTCATTGACAGATTAATTATCATAGAAATTTCTTATCACGGAGTCGAAGTAGGGATTATTGCATTCTTATTGCAACATCCCCAATTTTTGATCTCCACAAATTATAATGTAATTGTATGAATATGATTTAGACTGGTGAGTCGATATGATTAGGGTGAAGATCCCCCATATTTATTAATACGGCTGGGTGGGAGAATTTTTATATTAACTACATTGAAATGATTAATAAAAATGATAATCACTAGTTGTGATAGGATAGGAACATTAACGATGAGGGGGCTATGATTTGACAAGAGAGAGGGATAAAGGGAGTTTCATTCACGGGTTTTAATCTCAAACCTTTTTTTTATTTTATTGTTAAGTGAACCTTATTGTTTCTATTCAGTGTCTCAAAATCCAATCATTGAATTCATTTAAGAGGGTGGGTCTGAAAAGTCACATCCCATAGATGTTGGAAGCATGGGCCTAAGTACAATCATCCTTGGAAAGAGTGTGAGTCAAGCAAGCAAGGGAGAAGAAGCAAATTCATATGATAAAAGAGGACCATTTTTACTATCAGATTTTGGGTAGCAAGAGAGAGTTGAGTGTTGAGAACAACATCATCCATGCTATGCTTTAAGGCATCTATTGTTTGGCTATGTTTTATGCTAAGAAAGAGGTTTGTGTGCCTGTAAAAATGGGTTGTTTTTCTGTGGATTTTTTCCTATGAAGGAAATGGATCAAGATCATTGTGAAGGTTGTTGTAAACACTCCTAGAACAACTAAGAATTACTAGAGTCCCTAGCTGAGATATTCTTGGCCAACTGAGTGCACTGGAAGCCCTGATAAATGAATGGTATAGCCTAATGGACTGAGAGAGGTGAAGGGGTACATTCCTTGGGTTGTGAAGGTTGTGTCAGACATTTGGTTTGGATTTTTGGTTGTCATTGATATCAACCCTTGGAGAGTGATATTGTAGATTGATGTCAACCCTTAGAGATTGATGTCAACCCTTGGAGAATTCTAGTAGTGAAGTCTGGTAGCACAAAGGTATGGGTAAGGGACCTTCATTTATTTAATGTATAAAGGCATGAATGTCAGTGAATATGTAGGTAAGACGATTCCATATGGATAGTACATGTCATGCCATTTTCAGTGATATGTGGAACGTCACATAACTCCTCATAGTTAGAGAGTTATGGCCATGTGAAGTTGGAGAACCCTCATGAGTTATCTAGAAGCCCCTAGAAGGTCAAAGAAGTCAATTATTCTAGAATCTCCTAGAAGAAGTGTACTAGTCAAATTGATTGTAACTAAGATTTAATTATGGGTATAGTTGTTGCATTAAGAAAATAACTAAAAATAAATTAATTACAACAAGAAGTTGTGATTTTGGTAATTATGGTAAAGTAGTTGTGATGAGAAGATTGAATAGTCAAAGTGGTTAACCAAGAAATAAATTAAATAATAAAGTGGTTGCAACAAGAAGTTAGTTAAGGGAAAAGAAGTTATGAATTGACTAATTATAGAAAAGTTAGTTGCAACAAGAAGTTGTGAGTAAAGAGAAATTATTTAAATAATAAAGTGATTGCAACTAGAAGTGGAGAGATTACTATAAGTGGAAAAGTGGTTAGAAGTGGTTTATCCCTAGAGGAAGGAAGTTGGGTAAAGTTAGTTAGAAGGTAACCCCTTGAGGAAGCTACTTGGAGAGTATAAATAAGAGAG
>ML782122.1:0-13406 GCA_009831015.1 Picea engelmannii | reverse complement strand
GAATCAATAATGATAAATTTATACCACTTATTAATCCTTTTAACCATAATGTGTATTCATTTAACTTATTCAACAATGTTCATCAGTTCATCATTAATATTTTATTGCATCATATAACATTAACATCCATCAATGCATAATAAACAATAATAGACACATTCACACAATGCACAATACACCAATATTTTACGTGGAAACCCAATGCGGGATAAAACCACATAATTCTTTTCTTATATGTCTTTAATAATTACATTCAAGGAAGAACTAACTTCCAATTCTCCAGCTCCATCTGGAAGGAGGCTCCAACCCCCTGGTTTCTCAGGATACAACCTAAGGGAATCTCCAACTCCCTAATTCTCTAGATACAACCAGAAGGAGGCTACAACTCCCTATGTTCTCCAGCTACAATCAGAAGGAGGCTACAACTCCCTATGTTCTCCAACTACAACTAGAAGGTGGCTACAACCACCTATCCTTGCCCCGTCCTCCCTCCCTGAAATATAAGTGAAATGATGAAACCACTGCCACACTTTCACTATGAGATATACCAATGTAAACTTGTACTAATATGTGCCAACAACCTGTAACCAAACTGTACCAATAGCATGTGATCAACCTATACCAACAAAAACTCACAGGTACGTGACCTTTCTGTGCTACAACTTGTGTATGTACGTGACCTGTTTGTACTGCAACATGTGTATGTACACGACCCGTCTATACTGTAGCCTGCGTATGCCTTCTGAAACTAGGGTTTTCACCTTCCTGAAAAAATCTGATCCTTTATTGCCTCTGTCACATCAACTTGCAACCTGACATTGTGTCCAAACTGTAGCTATGTCCTATGCATACATCCTCATACATATACCTTAACCAAGTGCATATATATATCTCTAGTCATGTGTCATACATGTGTGTATAATCATGAACAAGTATAATAACCCTCACATGGACTAGACATCAAACCCTTACTGATATACAACCTCACACTACATCAACAACTTCACAACCACTTCATAACTATAATCTCTCAACCATGTACCACAAAAATGCGTAACACTCAAGCCAACAAGATGTAACAATAATGAATACCAAACATACTAGTGCTGTATTTCTGTAGATGTAGCTCATATAATAAGTTCCATACAACCAACAACCTCTCTAGGGAAAATCCTCAATCTCCCATAACCACATCTCATAGAGACAACAATATCCAACTACACATAATAATATGACATATCTTTTGAACTTGTAGATAGATATGTTGTACCTTATCACTGTATACCTTCCTGGGATCTTGCTTTATGACTCTAGAGACCTGGCATCTTCATCTACTCAAACTTTTCATGAGTTTTTCAAATGTACGCTACCTTTTCATGTCTATCCCGTGTACGTATGCTACCTCTTCTACTGTCATCCCACGTATGTATGCTACCTCTTCTATTGTCAGCCCGCGTATGTACACTACCTCTTCTACTGTCAGCCCGTGTATGCCTTAGAAACTATTTTTTTTTTTTTAAGTTCTGCAACTCCAAAACTTTCATCGTCAACACTCCTTTACTACCTCAGACTTGCGTAACTTGATGTATCAATGTGTACCTGCAATAAACCTTTCAAAAAATAGATATTCAATGATATTCAATAGGTAGGATTAGGTGCTAATGGGAGTTCCTTGCTCTCTTATTTATACTCTCCAAGTAGCTTCCTCAAGGGGTTACCTTCTAACTAACTTTACCCAACTTCCTTCCTCTAGGGATAAACCACTTCTAACCACTTTTCCACTTATAGTAATCTCTCCACTTCTAGTTGCAATCACTTTATTATTTAAATAATTTCTCTTTACTCACAACTTCTTGTTGCAACTAACTTTTCTATAATTAGTCAATTCATAACTTCTTTTCCCTTAACTAACTTCTTGTTGCAACCACTTTATTATTTAATTTATTTCTTGGTTAACCACTTTGACTATTCAATCTTCTCATCACAACTACTTTACCATAATTACCAAAATCACAACTTCTTGTTGTAATTAATTTATTTTTAGTTATTTTCTTAATGCAACAACTATACCCATAATTAAATCTTAGTTACAATCAATTTGACTAGTACACTTCTTCTAGGAGATTCTAGAATAATTGACTTCTTTGACCTTCTAGGGGCTTCTAGATAACTCATGAGGGTTCTCCAACTTCACATGGCCATAACTCTCTAACTATGAGGAGTTATGTGACGTTCCACATATCACTGAAAATGGCATGACATGTACTATCCATATGGAATCGTCTTACCTACATATTCACTGACATTCATGCCTTTATACATTAAATAAATGAAGGTCCCTTACCCATACCTTTGTGCTACCAGACTTCACTACTAGAATTCTCCAAGGGTTGACATCAATCTCTAAGGGTTGACATCAATCTACAATATCACTCTCCAAGGGTTGATATCAATGACAACCAAAAATCCAAACCAAATGTCTGACACAACCTTCACAACCCAAGGAATGTACCCCTTCACCTCTCTCAGTCCATTAGGCTATACCATTCATTTATCAGGGCTTCCAGTGCACTCAGTTGGCCAAGAATATCTCAGCTAGGGACTCTAGTAATTCTTAGTTGTTCTAGGAGTGTTTACAACAACCTTCACAATGATCTTGATCCATTTCCTTCATAGGAAAAAATCCACAGAAAAACAACCCATTTTTACAGGCACACAAACCTCTTTCTTAGCATAAAACATAGCCAAACAATAGATGCCTTAAAGCATAGCATGGATGATGTTGTTCTCAACACTCAACTCTCTCTTGCTACCCAAAATCTGATAGTAAAAATGGTCCTCTTTTATCATATGAATTTGCTTCTTCTCCCTTGCTTGCTTGACTCACACTCTTTCCAAGGATGATTGTACTTAGGCCCATGCTTCCAACATCTATGGGATGTGACTTTTCAGACCCACCCTCTTAAATGAATTCAATGATTGGATTTTGAGACACTGAATAGAAACAATAAGGTTCACTTAACAATAAAATAAAAAAAAGGTTTGAGATTAAAACCCGTGAATGAAACTCCCTTTATCCCTCTCTCTTGTCAAATCATAGCCCCCTCATCGTTAATGTTCCTATCCTATCACAACTAGTGATTATCATTTTTATTAATCATTTCAATGTAGTTAATATAAAAATTCTCCCACCCAGCCGTATTAATAAATATGGGGGATCTTCACCCTAATCATATCGACTCACCAGTCTAAATCATATTCATACAATTACATTATAATTTGTGGAGATCAAAAATTGGGGATGTTGCAATAAGAATGCAATAATCCCTACTTCGACTCCGTGATAAGAAATTTCTATGATAATTAATCTGTCAATGACATACTTGGGAAGCAGACGATGGGCATAAGTGCACCTAAAATCCACAATATATGTGTAGTGCTTCTCTATGTACGAGTCTCCTATTTCCCCGAGGGATTTTATGGATTCCTGTGACACTCTTTGATGTGGTTTATTAAATATGGTATAAAATAGAGGAGCCATGAAATCATCACAAATATCATAGAAGTGCTTCTTGAAATTGGATTCCCATAATTCTGAGCAATATATGTGAACCGGGGGCATATCGGGGTTCCAACTCCAACCCATCAAAGGAAAATAAATATATGAACATAAATCACAAATCAAATAGGAGGACATGTAAAAACCTATTTTTTTTCTTTTTGGGGATTCCTTAACTACTATAAAAATGTTGGTAGAAAAGATCTGGGCCCAATTTAATATGTGCCCTGCTTCAACTACATAGTGTACTCTCAGTACCCACTCTAGATTTAAATACGTTCATCCTTCTTCACCGTACATATTTCATATCATTGCAGCAAGGAGATGGTAGGGTTACTTGGAATTATTGGATTTGATATAATATACTATCTCGTGTAGTAAAATTCTTGTCGTTTCCCCACCAATATCTAATTATGTTGACCAAGCTGGGGTTTTCTTTTATGAAGGCATATAATAACTGCTTGTTTAGGTACACTTCTAGCTGTTGTAGTTTGTACCTCTATATAGATTTAATGAGGCGTTATGGATTCCTTGCTCATTCAATATGGTAGTGGTTTTCAGCTCCAAATGTGAATAAATCCATCTCATAACATCATTGTACTACAAGATAGCTAGTTTGGCAACAATAACATACATTTTGATATTTTTAATGTTTTGATAGATGATGATGTCTTTATTGTGTTTTGGGAGGTCTTTGTTAGCGAAAAAATTGTACATCTCATTCCAGGTGGGACATCCTTTAAGTCTATTGTAGTGATTAGTGTTCGTCAGTAGAAAGGTTTCCTGGTTCTTTCCCTGGTGACGACGTTCTCAGTAGGTGCCTTCCCTCTTTGCACTAGAGCTCTTGACACATTGACTCATGAAATCCTATAAAATTAAAAGAACGATAAGGGTTTCATAATAACACTTGACTGTTACTGTAAATTAGTGGAGTCGTAGAATTAGTGAGAAATTTCTTCTTTAAAAATCATCTTACCTGTATGTTAAGAAATTTAACAAAGGGATTCTCAATTAAATAGGAAGATTTCTCCTAGGTGTTTGCTTTACTCTTTGCTTCAAAAAATGACAATTACGATGGGAGAATTAAGATTATAGTACAAGATTACCAACTCTCTTCCATGTAATTAATGTATTTGGATTCAAACTCATACCAAGCGAGAAAATTAAAGGGTGATTACTTGCCATCGGTAAAGCTCTTTCGAAAGAACTCCTTGCAGGAAGATTGGATTTTGGAAGAATGCATTCGAAAGAATTCTTTTGGGGAACTGTTGGATAGTTGGTTGTCATTGATGTTATTAGATAATTTCTTTTCACTAATGTTAACAATTAGTGGTTGTAATTGATTTCAACATATGTGATAGATGTATTTGGAGAAGTCTCCAAAGTGCCCCCTTTATGGTGTAGCGCTAAGCATGGCCATCACAAGAAGATGCTTTGAATATGTATACAAGAAAACCATAGGTGTGGTCATGAAGCTTGAAGTTGTTTGACGAATAAGGACATGAAGGACAATTTAAATGCAGGTAACACACTCATAGATGGATATTCCTCATCATGCCATTTCCAATGATAGGTGGAATGCCACGTAGTTTCTCATGGTTGAGGAGTTATGAGGTCATGAAGTTGGAAGCCCCAAAGATGGGTTAATGAGCCCCTATGGAAGCCCCAACTATGGTTTAAGAATCCTCTAATTGGTTGCAAGTCATTAATGAAAGGGTAAAGTAGTTGTAACAAGAAATTTCAAGAATACCTAAAGTTAAGGAAAGAGGTTACTTAGAAAAAGTATATATACACCTTAAGAAGTCACTCATAAGCACATTCACACACACACACACACATTCTATTGAATATATTCTATGTGAGTAAGTGATTCTTATCTGAGGTAACAAAGGATACGTGAGGTGAATTTGGGAGGGAAGATGAAGTGAAGAAGGGAAAAATTCCAAGGGAGGATGAAGTCTTGTGATGACATGTTCTAAGGTATGTTATTTAAAGGTCATATTACCATTTTCACTATAATGTTTTTTTTCTAGAATGAATCAAATAGTGAAAATTGGAGGATATTGAGAAGACATATCAAGGTACTCGTGGTAAAAAATTAAGCTTCTGGATCATTTTATTTTTGGAGATACACTTTGTGGAAGATAGGGTTATTGACTAGTCCTAAAACTAGTCTCAAGCAAGTGTTTCGGGTAAAAAAGTCACAACTTCTTCATAGAGTATCCAAATTATGTGACACCAATTGGAGTTGAAATATAAAAAATTATGTTATATTGTATGCAAGTTTCAAAATCATTTATCAAATATTGAGTGTGGGGCATGCTGTACAAGTTCATTCTCCAGAATAGGATCAAATTTAGGAATGTTTCCCATTTTTGCTATAACTTATGTTATGAGAAGTTTTAGATCTTGAAATTTTGAGGAGATGGAAGACAGATCTTAGAGTACATGTGGTTAAAATTTTAGACCTTATTCATTACATGGACATAGTTATGCTTGGTTAAATTTAAGGTTTGTGACTAATCCAAAATTAGTCTCGTGAGACTGAGGTAAAGTTTGATGAATATGCTATTCTCTTGTTGCTGAAGTTGAGAAAGAGCTACATGTATGTAATCTTGTGTATCAGGTCAGATACAAGATTATATGTATGCTTATATTGTTATGACACATGTCATGGTAGTGATTGTGCATGGTACACCTTGGTGATGGTATGAGACATTGTTAGAGGCACGTCTTGGATACTTGGCATATGGTTTGCTGTATGGTATATGAGTGATATGGCACATGTTTGATGGTACATCTTGGTACATGGTGTTGATGTACTTGGTATGGTACATGGTTGATGCATGGTATGGTACATGTTGATGTACATGTATAATATAGTTTCTGGTTGATGTACATGGTTGATGTACATGTATAGTATAGTTTCTGGTTGATGTACATGGTTTGATGATGGTGTTTGTATCCACGTGAGTGGACATGGGTACAATTGGTTGATGATGGTATATCAATGACAAAGACAATGACATGTTGGATGATTGGTTTATCATTAGTCACAGATTAATGTGACAATGATAGTGACATGTTTAGTTGATGTGACAGTGACAATGACATGTTGATTGATGTATTGGTGACATTGGAAGCGACAATATCAGTGGTAGTGACAGTGAGTCTACACTTATATTTCAGGGTGGCAGGATGGGGCAAGGAAAGGGGGTTGTAGCCTCCTTTAGGTTGGTGCTAGAGAAATCTGGGAGTTTGTGCTTCCTTCAGGTTGGTTCTAGAGAAATCATGGAGTTGGTGATTCCTTCAGGTTGGTGCCTGTAAATTAGGGGGTCGTAGCCTCCTTCTGGTTGGTGCCGAAGAAATCAGGGAGTTGGTGCTTCCTTAAGGTTGGTGCCTATAAATCAGGGGGCCGGTGCCTCCTTATAGTTGGTGCTGGAGAATTTGGAATTTGGTGCTTCATATGAATGTATTCTTGATATGTATAAGACATAATTCCATGGTTTTCTCCCATTTGGGTTTCCACGTAAATTCTGGTGTACTGAGTATCTAATGTGATATTGTTGAACTGTACTGCTTATACTTATATGTTCATGATATAGTGAATGCAATCATGAATGATATACTTCTGATAATGTTGAAGTTTATATATTGTGGTTGAAAGTGTTAAAAAATGTTCATACTAATTCACCCCCCCTCTCAGTATTCCAACATAAATGTTTTTCGGGGACAAGATTTTTGGGAAAATTATTTTGGAGGATCGAAGAGAGTCCATTCAAAAGGAAAAGATGGAGAATATTTTCCGAAGGAATATTTAGAAGCGCTGCTATTAATACTATATTTGATCCAGTCATTAGTGTGCATACTAGTTGAAGCTATGTGGCTGATTTCGAGGAGTCAAAATCCGAAGAGGAGCTTACAAAGCACATGGACCAAACGGGGGTGACGTGTGACCAAGAGACTGAAAACTGTTAACAACTAAAATCAAACTCTAAGCAACCAAGACCAAGTTTTTAGATCTTGGGCACTTATCAGAAGCACAACGGAGATAAATAATGCTTTAAATAGGCTTATGCCCCTTCAAAATATGGGTTTTATCATAAGACCTAGGCTTAATGATAAATCATTGACCAAAATCGATGACTGAGGATGCATGTTGCATGGGAAATATGCATGAGAGATAGTGCACAATTGGGGTGTGACAAAGGTTTTGAGAGCCACATGTTGAAGAATGGATGGTGTCGCATGGTGCTGATATGGAAAACAAAACCACTTCCTAGGGTTGCAACAGTGGTATTCCAGTTCCACCAGGTTACATTATTCGCCAAATCAACATAGTTTCATCCACACACTCAGCACCACCTAGAGCCAATGCAAAAACCCACCTGGACACCAAGGAAGATGATGACATCCTGACATGTCAACAATGCATAATTTTGAGCTCATCAAAGGACGCCACCTGTACAAGGAGGACCCCATTGAGACTCTAGTTTCCCAACACAACTACACGTAGGTTGAGCCTAGAGACATCTCAACACTAACATGGATCAATGCAATGCTGCCACTTGTCCATGGGACCATGATGACGTTAGCATGATGTCACCCAATTTTTCCTGCATTCTCCCATATTTTAAAAAATGACAAAACATTTGGGAAAATGAGGCAAGTCTAAACAAAGGAACGAGGGAGAATATCTCACATAAGTGGAGGACACCCTGACATCTTGACAAGTCATTTAGATATTGTACAACACATAACAAGACGATTGTCCTCACATCTCCACACCATCAACAATCATCACACCGTCTCCTACACTTGACATAAGATAGTAATCACTATTCAGATGTGCCCAACCACACAATCCCCATATCTCAATAAATCATGTCAAGTATGGTGAACATTTTCCTCCTGTCATTGACCTTTAAAGACACATGTCAAGATTATAAAAAAGGAAACCAAAGATCAAGGAGAAAACCAACCTGAAAATAGTCAAGCTTCTAAAAATAGGTTATGCTGATGTTGAATGTTGCAGACGATGATCCATCTGCACTATCCCTCTCTATGGGAGAAGATAACCATTCATCTTGGATAGAGATGTCTAGAGAGGGTGTTCAACATCACATGAAGGAAGGAATGTACCTCTCTAGTATCATTAGATCGATCTTAAGAGTAGAGGGGTATTTGAAAATATACCCTCACGTGCAATTGCCTCAACTGGCCATCCTGAAGAAATAACTCAAGGTAGGATATTCAAGGCTTTGGTCATTGATAATCTACACTAACCAATGGTGGGGTTTGAGAAGAGGATGTTGGAAGGAATTTCAACTAGCCAATGACCCAAATCATTTCATGGATGAATAGGCCTAATGCGACATATTAGAGTCCCATTGAGCCAGTTGAGAAGATCCAAATCAGGGCTCAATTGGATGAGGAAAACACACCCCACTCAACAACAACATGCATAATATTTGGGGGTAAAATTATATTTTTACCCATTGAAATCAGATAAAAATCAGTTAGAAAGATGAAAATAGTTAGAATACCAAAGATGGTATCAAGATTTTGACAAGTAGTTTTAATTTTCAAGAAGCAATATTGGTTCAGAAGAGTGATTTCCTATCAAGTAGAAGCATCTATAAATCAACATAAGAAGCTCATTTTTTAGGTTGGCACTTTGGGGAATTTAATATTTTCTTACAACCAGAGTTGTTTGACCAAGATCCCCTTAGACACATATAATTTTTTAAGGCTGGAGGCTTTAAGAGATTCATCCCCTGCGTTATGCTTCAATACATGCTTTTTTTTTGCATGTTGTTACTATAAAGACACCATCCCATTTTTGGCTTCTTGTATCTGATCACCATTAATAAAAGCTGGAGAAAAAAGTTTTATGACATGTTCAATGCAACTGTGTGTTGTATAGCTTATGATACTGAAGTGATTTCCTCTGAATGTATGATCACTTCTTGTCATTTTTTCATGTGTTTAAATATATGTGGAGGGTACCTCCGTGGATTTAAATGTATGTCAATGTTTACTGTTTGATGCATGATTTAATGATCTGATACAACTGTTAGAACTGCCAAATTCTTAATTTCTTAGCATGTTGTTCTTTCCATAAACTGTGAGATTCACCTTAAAGTTGCCTCACATGTTTATCATGTATTTATTCTAAATCCATCACTCACCACCCTTAAAATATAATTGTTTGAATCACTCGTGGAAAAATGCCTCTTGAGGTTGAATTTTTTGATATATGGTCTGGGATTTTTTGAGGGCCGACAGTTCAATAAGAGAGAGAGAAAAATTTGCCCCACATTTTTGCACGATTTCTGCTATTACAAGGATGGCTTTAAGGCTTGTTCTGATTCTTAGCTCTTGGGATGACTCAACATTGTTCCATTGAAAACTTGGAACATCTCTAGGGATAGCATTCAAAATGGCATCATTTCCAGGGAACAAAATTTGAAGATAACTTTCCCTGGGGATACGACATTACAAGATCTAATACTTGAGGGTGTATGAGTTTTAGGAACCTGGCTGTTGATTATTTCACTTAGTGACTTCATAGAGCAAATATTTGGTGTATAAAAGAAGACATACCAAAAGAAACCCTGATATTGAGCGTACTCCAATATACTCAGATCTAAAGAAGCTCGTGACTTAGATAAATCTATGAGAATGTCAAATATCATCAGTTAAATCCAATTTAGAAAATTCTCCTTATACCGTTCGTGTAGGTAGTGAATCTATTGAGTTAATTGATATACCTATTGATTCTACTTCTGCTACCAAGCTACCTCTTGAACACTTAATATATCTATAGAATTTCCCCCTATGATTCTATCAAGAAGCGAGCTCTTCCTTCAAGTCCTTTCTGAAAATTTTTGTTAACCCTTAGTATGTTGAAGCCCATAACCACATCCTGCTTAATATTATGACCAATTTAGGAGGAGGAAGAGCTGGGGGGAATCAATCTCCCCCACCACCTTTAAACCCTTGGGTCATGGCTATATTTGGCCCATTGAATATACCCGTGCATGTTCATGACCTCCCTGAAAATTACTTGAAGTTGTTACCCAAGTACAATGGTGAATCATCTCTATCTGTTGAAGAACACCTAGATGCCTTCGAGGATTTAACTGACAACTTGTTCATGGAGCATGAAAATGTCTTCATGAAGTTTTTTGTTCAAACCCTAGAGGGAGATGTCCGTAAATGGTTTAGAGAAATCCCTATAGCCTCCATTGATAGCTGGAAATCTCTTTAGTGTACATTTATGAAGCAATGGGGGGAAAAGAGGGACAACCTATATCACTTGATTGAGTTTGGATCCCTTAAGAATAAATCAAATGAGTCTATTTTTTACTTCAACAGAAGGTTTAACAAGATTTACAACAAGATTCGTAGAGACATAAAGCCTTTGAAACAAGAAGCCGAGGTCACATATGATGGGGCTTTTGATGTAGATTTTACCATGGTATTAAGAGAAAGAAGAGCTCCTAGTATGTTGATAATTAAAGATGATGCAATAGATATTGAAGGGAATATGATTGCATCAAGAAAAATGAGGAAAAATTATGATAAAGCAAACAAAAATAAAGTTAAAAAAGACTGTGGTCCTTCAGATCCAATCAAAGATTCCCATGAAACTCGAATGGATGATATGTCTATACTAATAAGAAATTTGACAAATAATATGTCTATATTTGAGATGGAGAATGGTAATTCCAACAAAATTCCTCAAGAAGGAGGGGTGAGGAACCCTAACTAGTTTAAGAGGATTTTCAATCCTCAACTCATGAGGAGATAAAGAATAAATGATAAACAACCCATTCATCCTCTTGTAATAACTAATGATCAAAATAACCTAGTGGAGGAAGAAAAAAATGAAGGATATGATGAGAAACCATAAGAAATACACCTACTTCAAGGGGAAAACAATGACATGCATCTAACTCAAGATGATTATGAATATTCCCTCAACACCAGGAATCTGACCCCAAAGGTGACTCTAACAAAGACATACTATCCTCTATTCAGTACAAGATGTTTGTTGATGCACTGCAGGATGAAATGCATAGGAAGTATGATCTCAGACCCAGGAAAAAGGCAGCCAATCAGGATGGCCAACCCCAACCTAAGAATATTAGCCCAATACTTTCTATGGATAAGGTCAAAGAACTAAAAAACATTCCCAAAGATAAGGAGGCTGGTGAATATTCAAAGTCAACATAAAAATAATTAAAGGAATTTGAGGAATTAGTTCCACCCATTAGCATTGAGAAATAAATTTTCAATATCAAGATCCTTGTCCCACTGGTAGAGTTGGATAAAAATCCATCAAACCATAAACATATTGAAAAGGTCATACATGGGAAAATCTTAGAAATTCCTCTTGATACTGTGAATTTGCAAGATGATTCTCCCAGTATAGTCTTTAGTCCTCACATAGATGATAAGGAAGAATCAATTGCACCTTTCTATGTGACCTTAAGAGTCCATGACAAGATGTTTCACAATTGCATGCTAGACTCTAGAGAATCCCATAACCTCATGCCCAAATCAGTTATGGAAAAGTTAGGTTTGGAAATAACCGAGCCTTACCATGATCTCTATTCTTTTGATTCCATAAAGGTGAAATGTGATGGGATGATAAAAGACACGGTACTCACATTGGATCAGTTGCCTATCAAGAGTATTATGATGGATGTGGTGGATGATGTGCCTGCAAACTATGGTACACTGTTATCAAGAACATGGGCATGAAAGATGGGAGGTACAATGCATATGGAGATGACTTATGCTATTGTACCATTTTTTGGAGGAGAGAACAAGAGATTATATAGAGAAACAAAGTTTTCCTATGTGGTTGGTGATCAGAAAAATCCTTTAAATCATCCTATTTATGATGTTGGTGAAGACTTGGGCTGCTGCATCCTCACATTTAATAAATAATACAAAGAATCCTTGACTCTTGCAAACTATGTTATGAGCTCTGCCTAAAAAACAAATGGCATAAGGAAAATATACTTTGATAAGGTATATTTAGAAGAACAAGTAGAGCCTGATAACATACGAAGGAGGATATACTAACTAATTAAGTTTCAATAGATGACAGAAACGATCAAGGTTGTGAAACTTCTAGATGACGACAGATATGAACTGGCTCAACTGGATGGTGAGATTTTTGGGGCTCTTGTAAATGTGAAGTTCCTCAAACATTTTTTGCAGTATTGAATGCTGCAAATATTTCTTACCTTGCACACAAATAAATATTTTTCCATTCCGGTTATGTTTTTTTAATTTTACTTCATTCGTCATATATTACGCAAGAAATCAATTAGGGTTCCAACTTTAAGATGTTGAGCAATTTTGTTTCACCTCTCAGATCGATTTTTCAGGTGCACATAAGATATTTTGTTTTAAATCAAACTCCATAAGCCAAAAAAATAAGGCACTTGGTCTATAGTTGTTAGCAGACCAAATGGGTATGATGTCCCCACTGGAGCTGATGTTAGTATTGGATTTGATCCAGTCATTAGTGTGCATACTGGTCAAAGCTATGTATCCGATTTCGAGGAGTCAAAAGTTGAAGAGAATCTTACAAAGCACAGGGTGGTGTGCAAATGAGAGCCTGGAAACATTTAATAGCGAAAATCAATCCCTAAGAGCCCAAGGCCAAGTTTCCAGAAATTGGGTGCTTATCATGAGAAAAAATTAGCTAAAGCACACTTTAAACATGATTAGTCCCCTTCAAAATATGGGTTTTTATCATAATACCTAGGCTTAAATATCGATAATTGAGCAAGATGCGGGGGACCAATCATTTAACGGTCATAAG
>ML782121.1:410501-420653 GCA_009831015.1 Picea engelmannii | reverse complement strand
GAACCCTCTCAAGAGTCAAAACCCTCTTAGCAAAGAAATGGATGAAATGAAAAATAGAATGAGAGAAATGGGAGTGAAAGAGTGTTTAGTAGTCTTAGCTAACCCTAGGCTACCTTTCCCATGAGTCATTTCTCCAAAAAAACACAAAAAATGACCAATTTCCTCCTCCTCACGCGCGCGGGCTCAAGGAGCGTTTCGGGGAGTGTTTTTTTCCATTGGGAGCTTCCAGGGAGCGTGCGCTCCCTCATCAGGGAGTGTGCGCTCCCTGGACGCTCCCTAAAAAACCAAGGAGCACATATTTTCAAGAGGAATCGCGCTCCCTAAAAAATGCTGCCCTTCGGAGCGCGATTCAGGAGCGGGTTCGAGGGGAGGGGGGGGGGGGCGCTCCCCCACAGCCTTGGGGTGGATATCATGATATCATCCTATTCAATGAACAAATGTCAAAATACTATACTTTATCACAAAAATAAAAGAATGATTTCTTGTGGAGAGGAGACAAACAATCAAGCTAATATTTTCAATATGACTAAAAGGAATCCTATAAAATTAAAACAGCTTGGAGACCTCTCTCTAGCATAGCATTCTAAAGAAAAAACTCAATGAAATATTGACTTCAAGTTTATCATATGCATAGAAAGAATAGGAGTTGTCAATGCCTTATCTAATTTTATATGAGCATGAGAAAATCCAGATAATCATGATCTTGAAGATACAACTAGTAAATGATGAGCAATTCGAAAAGGCTGACCAATTTCATATATTCTCAGGTTTCTTATTAAACCATAAGCCTAGAAAGCTTCAGGAAAATTTGAACTATTCAAGAAGGAAGTTTTCCTTCCAGCTCAATACTACTAACCTCTTATAGAAAACTTACACTAAACAAATTGAAAGGCTTTTCTTGCCTTGACCCTCAGTCCACTAGTGAGTAGCAATTGGGTTGATTGACATAATAAAGCGAGTGCTAGGAATGCATCCATCCTAGGGGAGTTCGGAAAGCAGCTCACCTATATAACAGGATTAACTTGGATAAGGTAAAACATAAGCCAAGTATGTTGAACTTTTCAAGTGTTGCAAGGGTTGCTAAAGCCAAAAGAGATAAAGGAGCTCACATTAGGACTGGATTGCATTGTCTCAAGATGTGAACTAGACAACAAATATGGCCACAAATGTGATGTGAGGATGGGGTGAGGCTTGGATGGAAGGATTAGTTCAATTGTCAACAGTCGAGAAAGATTTTTCCCTATCCCAACCAAAGGATTACCTTGAGTTATTCTGCTGACAGGTGCTTCTACAGTCCAATATTAAGCCGACCAGCCAGAGAATTGTGTTCCATCATGGGATTGGATGATTTATTTAAGTGTTGAGAGAAAAGCAGGCCTGCCTTTTTGGAAGAAGAGACCATTCCAATGTGTTGAATGAAGGAGTTGTAATGTGGGTAACCTGACATCAACAGCATTACCCTCTTTAATTTTTTTTAAATTACTACATCAATTTTTTTTAAATTAAACCAGTGGTCCACATGACCATGATAGTCAAGGGAAGAAATGCAGATGCAGCATGTGAAACCAACAGGCCCTGGATCTATTAAGTGTTGACAGGCCATCTTGGTGATTGGGAGAATGAGATGCTCACATTACCATGTTAAACTAAAAAAAATTTAAACATCTGAAAAAACCCTTTCGATCCCTCCCGGCGCTAGATAGATACACTAGATAGATCCAGATTGATATGGATCTACACTGGTTTGTGCCCAATGGGGAAGATCCCTCAAGAGCAATGCCCTATATTACTGTATATGTGAGCTTTGGGAAGCAAGAAAGTTGAAACTTTCTTTATTATTTGATCAAATTAAACCTACTCGCACTAATCTTCCAAACCCTCTCATACATTTGTAACTCGAAATAAAGAAAGAAAAGAAAATGGTTTTAATCCAAGAAATTATATAAACAAAGAAAATGCTTTTCTTGAATTCAAACCAAAGTATATCCTACCTAAAGAGTTGCAAGAAAACTAACGAAAGTGTTCATGCACATGCATCTTTTCAGAAAGAATTTGGCTTAAGAGAAGGCCATTCTAAATACCTGAATAGAGTGCATGTTGTTGATATTATGGTAGTTGCGAGAGGTATTAACCTCCATGTGTAACCTTTGGCTAGAATAGAATATTCCGAAAGCAAGAGAAACCCTAAACAGATGTGTAAAAACCCTAGAAGACAAGTCGGCCTAGCAGAATAAATAATATTAGAATATAATTACCAGAAAGTCATGTCGGCCCAGCCAGAAAAGTCAATGGACAGATTAATATAAATAGAGGACGTCTTGGCTCATTTGTTCACTCACCACACTCACTCTCTTAGCCAGTATAGCGCAATTTTGGAGCTGCAGTGGCATAAAAGGAAGGTGCATCTTCTAGGGTGGTTCTTGGTGGTGCTTGGTGAAACTCTTGGTGACATTCTTGGTGATATTCTTGGTAATATTCTGGCTAAGTATGGCGCAATTTTAAGAGAGTAGTGCAGTTGCAGTTGTTGTAGTTGTGTATGGTACTTGCTTTGTGGATATGGAGACTCTCTCTCTTGTGCGCTATCCCTGGAGAAGAAGCGCTCTACTTGTCTTGAGTTGTTGCTGGCAGCTGCAGTTAGCAGCTAGGGTTTATCTGTTAGCTCTAGTATGGATTTCTGGAAAAAATTTGTCAAAGGTTAAAGGTGCTCAGGGGTGGTTGCGTGCTTATGGTTGGGTGACAATATTGTGATATTGTCTATGGTAAAACAAGCACATCAATTATTTTAACAAGTTATGGGCCCACACCACCTTCAGGACAGTCTAACCACTGGAAGGTAACGTGGAAATTCTTTGTTAAGCTCATTGTGGCACCAGTTGCAACTGCAACTCGGGTTTTTGATTGTGCAGTTGTAGCAAACCCTAATCCAACTCTTTGGGCACCTTAAGTGAAGCATTGGACCTAATTTCGAGATATTCTAGTGCACCTTAGCCTAGCACACCTGTTGGTACTCTCAACAAGAAAAAACGTCAGGTTTGAGTTTTGGGTCAAAGTCAAAGGTTGACTTTTGGTCAAAATTGATTTTGTGGTCAAAGTTGAAAATTTCAGAGTTTCTAGCTTGTTCTAATCATTAAACCTTTTTGATTCAGTTTCTAACCTCTTCTTAACAACATGGTGTCTAGTTTCATATTAGAAGACACGTTGAACGATGCTGCAAATTTCAAAGGTATGCACTTGTATATGCTTTTCATGTCATATCATCAAGCAAAAGCATGAGTGTGTTTTGCAAGTAATGTACAAAAGACCTTGTCCAAGTAATGATCTTGGATTCAATACATACAGAGGAACAAACAGTTAAGGCTCCAGGTTCCAGGTTTGATTGATCAAATTGATAAGATTTGCACATATCAAGTTGTTAGAGTTGTGACAACAATCTTTGAAAGGTTATATTACTGCTAGGTATACTTGGTTGCATGTAAGTACTATTGATATAGATGCTTGTACTTGTTTGCAAAATAAACTAACATCTCCTCTAGGAGATATTTCTTGTTCTCGGGCAGGTCACCTTGGTAATTCTATGATCCTTGTTACCATAGATATGTTCTTATGAAAATGTTTTTGGAAATACTTTTGCTCTTGTTGTTCTTGTTCCGGGCAGGTCACAGGCGATAGCTCTAAGAATGAGCTAGAGTGACAATTGCAAACATGGAGCAGATGACTCCATCAAGTTGTGAGACAGGTGATCTCACCAAATACCAATTCTAAAGGAAGCGTGTAAAAGAAGATGTGTGTGTGAAGAAAAAAGGTATTATCGGGCTGCTAAATTGGATCTGTCTTTGACCAAAGTTTAGCTCTAAGTTTAATCTTCCAAAACTGTTCTTTGCTGCGTTTTAGGACAGCAAACAATTTGGTAACTTTTTGCTGATAATTTTCATTGGTTAAGTGTTATTTGAGGTGCCCTTGCAAGTGTTTTTACATTCCAATGTTAGCACATGCAATAAGACTCAAACATATAACACTCCTCGGATCTTTACAACTCTAAAATGCTGATCTAACAACTCTAAGCATGCATGAAATTGACACATCAGTTTTTGGTCAACGTGACCCTGGAAAAACCCCCATGGGGAAAACCAGTTTGGAGTAGATGTATATCGAAGGTCTCAAAGCAAAATGTACAACAAGGAAAACATATACAAGTGAACCTGGTACAATAGCAACCCTTCTCAGAGGCTTTGGAGTCCCTGTAAGATGTACCTGCTAGCCCCTTGAGCTAGGCACCCTTTGCCTTGGTCCGCCCCTCTTCCTTAGCTAGTGCCTTGACCTCTTTCCTTGCCTCTTGCTTTGCCTTTGCCCTTTGCTTGTGCCTTAGAACCTTGCCTTGCCTTTGCTTTGCTCTTGGTAATGCGCCCTCCTCTCAAGAGTGCCTCCCTCCAAGTGATGATGCGCACTAAGCCTAAGTGCGCCCCTCCTCGAACAAAACTCCCACAAATGCATGCGCCCTCCACTCCTCATAGAGTGCGCCTCTCCTCAACAAGTAGGCTCCCTCCTCAAGGTGTGCCTCTCCTCAACTTGATGCGCCTCTTCTCTCAAGAATGTGCCCTCCTCAAGCTAATGCGCCCCTCTCTAGATGAATGCACCCTCCTCCAAGATGTAGCCCATACTCCATGGTAGACTAGTACCAAGCTAAGGCTCCTCCCAAACCCTTGACCTCATGCGCCCTCTCCTCCTCAAGAAATGCGCCCAAGAGCTCTTCTCTTTCTCCTCTCCTCTCAAATCTCTCAAGTGAAGAATGAGTCTCATCTTTTCCCTTTTCCCTCTTTTAGCCTCTCTTTGGCCAAAACCTAAAAGATCAATGGCCTAGATCCAATCTAGCCTTGTCTAATCAATGGGTGAGAATTAAACCTAAAATCTCACTTAGGAAACCCACTTTCGTTAGTTTGATTTATGTCCTTTAACTCACCCACAAAGTGAATTAAATGTCACTTTAATGACTTAAGTGACATATTTCACTTTTTACTTAAACTCCTAAGTCAAAGTGAAATTAGAACATAAAGTAAAGTAATAAGGGTAATAGTCTCCCCCTTTGTGTTTAGAGACTCACAAACACAAGGGGACCACTTTCCAAGGTACCCAAATCTCAACAGTGTGGACCAATGTCAACCTCCTCACTAAGCAAGAGAGTACAACTCAGATGATTTCAAGACATTCTACAGAGAGGTCGAGATTAGGAGGGAGCTCACTACTCCCTACAATCCTTAGCGGAATGGTGTAGCAAAAAGAAAGAACCGATCCATTGAAAAATCTATCAAGGCAATGATGAATGACCAAAATCTATCCATATTTCTATGAGGAGAAGCATTCAAGAAGAAAGAATGGAAGGGAGCTATGATGTATGGGAAATCGTACCTAGACCTGAAGGAAAGTTTGTAGTCACTTCAAAATGGGTTTACAAGATAAACCATGCAGTAGATGGGAGTATTGATAAATACAAGGCAAGATTCGTGACCAGAGGGTTCTCCCAGCAAGAGAGAGAAGACTATGATGAAAAGTTTGCTCCAGCCATCATATCTCTTGCGGCATCCATGGGTTGGAGTTTACATCAAATGGATGTAAAGACCGCCTTTCTCAATGGAGTAATTGAGGAAGAAGTATAAATAGAGAAATCTCAAGATTTTGGGGTACACCCTAGAGAAACCCATGTATGCAGATTAAAGAAGATCTTGTATGGACTCAATAAAGCTTCAAGAGCTTGGTACATAGCCTCTCATTATTCAATGTAAGAAGAAGCTAGCCTTTGAACTCGATATGAAGGATCTTGGTCTCATGCATTATTATTTGAGACTAGAAGTATAGCAAAAGCATGGTGAAATCTTCCTGTGGCAACGGAAGTATGTTGTAAAGATTCTTCAAAAGTTTGGGATGATGGATTGCAAATCCATGGCAACTCCCATGGTGACAGATATGAGGAAGTTGAGAGACTCTGATTCTGATACAGTAGACGCGTCCTTTTACCCACAGTTGATTGGCTCATTGATGTATTTGGTAAATACCAAGTCGGACAGTTGCTTTGTTGTGAACATGTTGAGCCAGTTCCAGGTGGAACCCAAACAAGAGCATTGGATAGCTGCAAAGCATATCTTGAGATATTTCCGTGGGACAATAACTTATGGTTTGAGATATGCCTCAAACAGTGATGTACAGCTACATGGATTTACTAATTCAGATTGGGCAGGGAGTGCAAATGACAGAAAGAGTACTTCTGGTATGTGTTTCAGTTTGGGATCTACTATGATATCATGGGCTAGCAGAAAACATAATTCTAGTGCACTCAGCACTGCAGACGCTGCAGAAGCAGGGTATATTGCAGAAGCAGAGTATATTGTAGCTTGTGATACTTGTACGGAAGTAGTGTGGCTCAGTAAGCTGGTTTCTGGACTGTTTGATCAGGTGTTGGATTCGACCGTGATATATTTTGATAACCAGAGCTGTGTGAAGCTCTCAGAGAACTCAGTATCCCATGAAAGGTCGAAGCACATTGAGATCAAGTACTATTTTCTCCATGATAAAATCCAGAGGGGAGAAG
Organism: Picea engelmannii; assembly: GCA_009831015.1. Taxonomy (NCBI): domain Eukaryota; kingdom Viridiplantae; phylum Streptophyta; class Pinopsida; order Pinales; family Pinaceae; genus Picea; species Picea engelmannii. Next base: position 414,073 of record ML782121.1, on the reverse strand, counting down.
TTTTTCTCCAGTATATCTCCACTGATGAGCAGACTGTAGATATTTTGACGAAGCCTTTGTCCAAGATAAAGTTTGCATACTTGAGGGACAAGTTGGGGCTCGTGGAGATTGCTCCCTTGGTTGAAAGGGAGGAGATGGCTTCCTTAGTTGGGAGGGAGCATTGATATGTTGCATCATGGACTGTCAGTGAGTTGCGGATTTGTATCATACTAGTACAGCTTAGAGATGGTCATACAACTTAGAGATGATGCTTGCATCATGCTAGATATGATCATGCTAGTACAGCTTAGAGGTGGGCATACAGCTTAGATATGATGTATTGACATCATGCTAGTTATGTTCATGCTAGTACAGCTTAGAGACGATGTTGGTGAGCCGCATCATGCTAGATATGGCCATGTGAGTACATCTTAGATATGATGTATTGACATAATGCTAGATATGCCATGCTAGTACGACTTAGAGATGACCATACAACTTAGAGATGATGCAGGGGGCTTGTGTCATGCTAGATATGATCATGCGAGTACAGCTTAGATGTGGCATACAACTTAGATATGATCCATTGGCATCATGCTAGATATGTCATGCTAGTACGGCTTAGAGATGATCATACAGCTTAGAGATGACACAGTGAGGCACCGATCTACATCATGTGAGTACAACTTAGAGGTGGCATACAGCTTAGATATGATGCATTGGCATCATGCTAGATATGTCATGCTAGTACGGCTTAGAGATTATGTAAATGATACTCCAGATCACGCCAGTACAACTTAGATATGATGCATTCGCATCATGCTAGTACAGCTTAAAGGTGATGCAACTGATGACATTGTTGATGCAGGATGATATCATATGATATGATTTGATTGTTGTAGAGACTGTATGTCTCTGGACAGTAGTTGTATGCTATTGTAGTGGATGTGCTCCATTGGTAGTGAATGTGTGTCACCGGTTAGTAGTTGTGTGCTACTAGGAGTGGTTGTGTACCACTGGACAGTAGTTGTGTACTACTATGGATAGACACAGTTGTGCTCTATTGAATGGCATTGTAGCAGTTGTATGCTACTATCTGATTGCCATGGAGACTACCACTAGTGTTGGAGGTGATTGCCAGCTAGATGGATAGTGATATGATGCAGAGGCATTGATCTACATCATGTGAGTACATCTTAGAGATGGTGCATTGACACCATGCTAGTACGGCTTAGAGATGATGTAGATGGTAGTCCACATCATGCTAGATATGATCATGTTAGTACAACTTAGATATGATCATACAGCTTAGAGATGATGCAGTGGACACTGGAGAGGATGGTTCTTGGAGCCATTGAGGACATTCAACATCTGGGACAGTCATTCTTCTAGGTATATGTCCAGATTAGAAGAATGGTCCTTGTATCACTCCGTTGAGCGAGTGACTTATTCAGCATCATGCCCGATTACTCAGATGGAGTATGGCCTCGACACAGATGGAGTATGGCCTCGAGAGATGATGCAATTGATGCTATCAGATGATAATGATAGTGGTGATGTTGCTCATGAGTTGATAGAATGTGTGGCTATGACGATGCTACTTGTTAATACCTCCCCCTAGCTAGCAGGGAGTGTTGATATTATGGTAGTTGCGGGAGGTATTAACCTCCATGTGTAACCTTTGGCTAGAATAGAATATTCCAGAAGCAAGAGAAACCCTAAACAAATGTGTAAAAACCCTAGAAGACAAGTCGACCTAGCAGAATAAATAATATTAGAATATAATTACCAGAAAGTCAGATCAGCCTAGCCAGAAAAGTCAATGGACAGATTAATATAAATAGAGGACGTCTTGACTCATTTGTTCACTCACCACACTCACTCTCTCAGCCGGTATAGCGCAAGTTTGGAGTTGCAGTGGCATACAAGGAAGGTGCATCTGCTAGGGTGGCTCTTGGTGGTGCATAGTGAAACTCTTGGTGACATTCTCGGTGATACTCTTGGTTATATTCTGGCTAAGTATGGCACAAGTTTAAGAGAGTAGTGCAGCTGCAGTTGTGTATGGTACTTGTTTTGTGGATATGGAGACTCTCTCTCTTGTGCGCTACCCCTGGAGAAGGAGTGCTCTACTTGTCTTTAGTTGTTGCTGCAGTTAGCAGCTAGGGTTTATCTGTTGGTTCTAGTATGGCTTTCCGGAATAATTCTGTCAAAGGTTAAAGGTGCTCAGGGGTGGCTGCGTGCCTATGGTTGGGTAACAATGTTGTGATATTGTCTATGGTAAAATGAGCACATCAATTATTTTAACACATGTCCACTAAGCCTCACAGGCATAAGACTCAGATAGTGGACCTAATCATCTGGGAGCTTATTTCTTTCCTACCTACTTATGGGGCTAAAGGCTTTGTGAAGGTTGCTATTGCAAGCAAGAACAGAACAAAAAGAAAGAAGTACTGCAAATAATAAATGTAATCTAAGAAAACTTATTCAAAGGCAGACAAAACAAATGAAGACATTATATGTAAGGTCCATTCTATTATAACCTGCTAAACAAAACAGCTAACAACCTATTTGAATGTAAAGGGCTTCCCAATTAGAAGAATGGTGTGTAGCCTCCTTCCTTGATACCCTGTCAAGGAGCCTCTACTTGGTTGCTAGAAGTGTGGCATCATTATCTAAACCGTCTATTATGAATATTTCAAATTGTGTCCTTGAGGAAGAAGCTAGATAAATCTACGGAAATTGTTGAAGGAAATAAGTTGTTTTAGTCTTGTTAACCCCCAATTGTACTTGTGCAACCGGAGGGTTAAAATCCGGCGAGATTTTATCACATTGGTTGCATTGCAGGTGCATCTAGACATTGACATTGATCAGAGCTCATTCCAGAGTTAGTTTCATCAGATTCCAGGAAACTGTTATTTTTAGCAGTTTGCTTTCTTCCAGTATCCAAACTCCAGAGATCTAGGGGCCCGCATGTCAGAGATCTTGCTCACTTTTTTGTGCAGCATTTGAGACCATGTTTTGGCTCTTGTAAAATGGAATTCATCCCAATGCAATGCTATTCCTTCTTTATTCTGATATTACATACATATTAAACTCCATGATTGTCCTAGCAATCAAAGTTTCGCTTAATAAAGAAGAGTTGACAGCACATAGAAAAAAACTAAAAATAAGCATGTTGCATTGCAATAGCTTGGTTTGTCAAATAGTGCTCTACTTAATGGCAATCTAAGAGTTGCATTTCAGTCAAAATGATTTTTTCTGCCCAAAGGATGGGATTCTATCAAACATAAATTGCCCATACCACAGAATCGTGATCTAGTACTAAGGAAGCCTGACAGTTTATGGACTAAATACCTAAGGTAGTAATCCTATAATCTCATAGAAAACAAATTCAAACAAATAATATTATGTTTAATCATATCAAAATATTAGAGGAAAAAAAAGTCTGTGATTTAATCTCAGCAAAAAGACATTCCACAAAACCAACCAAACAGAAATTTGTTGAAATAATGTAACTGCGAAGAGCATTCTTATTATTTTGTTATTGGATTAAATTCCCATTGTGGATTAATCATGTCATTATTATTATTTCT
>ML782121.1:389314-401736 GCA_009831015.1 Picea engelmannii | reverse complement strand
TCTTGATTGGGTCTTGAGTGCTTTGCGTCTCTTGGCCATTGAAAGGCAGTCCAACGGAGCTCTATCTGTTGTGAGCATGCTTGGCTTCATGTGTTGATCTCTTTATCTTATGTATCTTTAATTCCTGCACATGTGAGCAAACTAGTGAGTATATTGTATATCTTGTATCTAGTCCTAATCTGTATATCTGATTTATTCTTGTGTATCTAATTGTATCTATCTTATTGTAATACTTGGTAACTTATCTTGTAACGAACATTCCCTCTAACTTAGTTGACCCCATTGCCCAATCTTAGGCACTAGTCTTAGTTGCCCTAGGAAAAGGTCTGACTCTCATACTTAGATAGTTGCATCTTGCATTTGTTGATTGACATCTTAGGCTAGATTCCCCCTGACCTTTTAACCAATTAAAAYCAACTCCTAGAACATTAAATATTAATCTCATCTAGTAACTAGGGTCTACCCCCCTTGGCTTCCCTAGGAGTTAGCCTAGACGGAAGAGGTTCAAGTCAAAGTGACAGCGTGGACTTTGAACCTAGGCATTGTGCCTCTGAGGACACACTAAGTGAGTAGGACTTAGCTCACGTTTGCAAGTGTGTATAAGGACGGCAACAACTCCTAGATTCCATTTCTTGTTCTTAGACTAGATCAAACCTTCGATTTATTTTTCTTTAGGGACTACCCCCTTGGCTTCGCTAGGAGTTGGCCTAGACGGAGGAGTCGAAGATCAGGGGACAACACCTTGACTCAAGACTTGCCCCCAAGGACACACCCAATGGATATAAAGTTTTTCCACGCTAAACTCGAGGTTTGTATAAAGGCGGCAACACATTCAATGCAGCCTTTGTTCTCTACATCAATACTCTTCCTCCTCCTCCTCTTCTTCTTCTTCACTTGTGGTTGTTATCTATGTGATGTTACAGGCAACCTTTCCAGTGGCATATCCCTTCGTTCTCACATTAATACTCCTCCTCCTCGTCCTCCTCCTCCTCTATTTAGCAGCCTACCTAGTATAAAATCATCACTGTATCAACACATATATAAGCACTCAATTTGTGATCCAAGAGCACTTCATTCACCACAAAGGCATTGCAACATCATTTTTTTCTTACATCAGGTATGTTCATGTATAATTTAAATTGTGTCTCTGTTATTAACCATATTAGTTTGCAAACATGAGCTATAGACAACCTTATAATTGGTAATCATGATGCTAGTATTGGTTTTGTATCCATGCTAATGTAAATTTCCTTATGTTGTGGCAAGTTACCCCCTTCAAGGAACCAAATGTCATTTAAACATATTGGCTACACTAGGGTATCATGCAGAATGACTTTCAATAAGTTGGCACCTTTGCAGGACCAAAAAACCTACACTTTCACTATTTACTTTCCCTTACTTTATGAGTGATAATGATCATGTTAGCATGTGGAACCATAGAGTAGTAAGCCAGGTCCATCTGTGTTTTGGCTGCATGGATAATGGTGATGAACATCAAGTGGCCCTAACCATGTGTTTGGTGATTACCATATTTCCAAGGCTGATTGTCCACCTAGATGTTTGGTGATCAGCATACTTCTCTAAGTAAAATCACATACAACAGTTTGTAGAAAATCTACACCAACAAAAATGTGAGAGCGAACCATTCAAATAGGCCTTGCAACAGCTCTCAAAAATATTTTATGTGAGTACATAGAGGAAGTGATTGTTCGTATTCTACTTAATAAGATGATAATTAAATGTCTAAGATAATCTAAAGTCTTAACACATTGACTTTGTTCTAAAGTGTATTTTTCTAACTCAAAAATATGAAGTACTAGACATGACCATTACACATGTATTCTAATACCCTCCCTTAATGATCATTTGACATACAACTGCTTGTCCCAGAACATAAACAACTTATATGGATCACACAAGTTGTAGAAACAGTCTGCAGCCTGCCTCTGAGTTGTGCAGCAGATTAACAACCAGAAATGACGATAATGGAAGTCCACCTGCTGGAAATCCTCCAATCTGCTATCCACAATCCCACAGTTCAATGCTTCATGTATAGACCACATGCTCCTCTCGAATAAACTCAAAAATCACATTCTGAAGCTGTTACAAAATGACAAGCAATGTCAACTGCATGCCATGTAACAGAAATGACTGGCATAGAGCAAACCACCTCACCAAGCACTGAATTCATCTAGATGAGTCAATGTTGGATGAAAATTTGTACCATTGATGCAAATCTTACTTTTCCTCCAAGAGATGCACTTTGTTCTACACCTCAATAACACAATATATGAACGTTGAAGAACCGGATTTTTGGAGCCTACCATAACCTATAAAGGCATTCTCCTAGGGAGGGATGCAAGAGGTTGCAAGTCCAGGACCACAATTTGATCTAAAGGCCTTTGCCTTCTCCTTTGGGTAAACTCATGGCCAATTGTATTAATATTGTAAGATTTTTTATTCTATTAATATAAGAAACATTTACCCCCACCCCCCCCCCCCAACAAAAAATAATAGTAAATCCCTAGCATCTCTTGGTTCTCAATCCCACTGTTGCACTATAACCAAATATCAAAGATATTGCCTTTCAGTGATTGCATTGCATATGGATGACATATTGAAACTTGGGATATGGGTATATCCTCTTGACAGAAAAGGTCATGTCAGCACACTTTTTCACCCTCCAATCAGATCTGATATAAATGTAAATCAGTGATAGAAAAGTGGCTAATTCAAGGAGAGAATGCCCCAATTGTTACAGGAAAACCTCCTTTCCGTCTAGGCTGGTGCATGCCAACGTCCGGGGGGAGTCCATAGGTACCTCGCTGCTGATTTGGGTCTGATTTTCTGCAAGAGAAACACAAAAACGGCAGCCAATTTGTCTTGGACAATGTGTAAACAACCGCCCAAGACGTTAGGAAAAGATAGTATAATTGCTTGGAAGGATCCCTGCAGTGTTAGCGTGAGAAAGATGAATAGAAATAAGGAAAGAAAACCACTTGAAAGATCAAAATTAATCACAACAAGACGCTATGAACTACTAATCAATGCACAAAGTAAAGACACAATACCGACAAGAACGAAAGCTCGATACAATCACAACATATCTTTATTAATGGCTCGCCATAGGGCTGATTGCACGACTGTAGACAAGCACAAAAATCGATAAAATGATTTATCGTCGCACAAAGAAAGAGTAGCTAGAAGAAGAAGAAAGAATAATAGAAGAGAGAGAGAGAGAGAGAGAGAGAGAGAGAGAGAGTATGTATGCTGCTGCAACAAAAGAATATGACCTTGAAAATTGTTGCCAAGACTCCAATATATAGGCCCTTGAGGGGGCATTTCCCAATGAGGACTATGAGAGCACACATGAGGATAAAGAAGGAAGGTAAGGTGCATGGGAGGCTAAGTGAAGTGAGTGTGTATGGGGAAGGGAAAACGAGTGGGAGAGAGAGTTAACTTCCACGTGTGAGATTCTTAGGCGAACGAGGAGGTAGAATAGGTGTATTCAAGAGAATTGCGCCCTATTTTTTAGGGAAGAAGCGCACTATAAGGTGAGTAAGAGAGAATAGGGAACATGTGTGTGAGGAAAAGAGAGGTTATGGAAGAGTCTAGCATGAGAGATGCACTAGAAACTAGGAAAGGGAGAGGGAGAAGTGGCGCATGGAGATTGGAGAAGGGGAGTGGAGTGAGGAAGGGGGAGAGCGCCACATGTGTGAGGGAGAAGAGGGGTTAGAGGCACATATGAGAGTTAGGAATTAGCTAATAAGAGTGGAGGAGATGCGCTCGGGTTATAGATGGATGAGAGGTGCATGGAGGGAGAGATTAGAAGGAGAAAACGCATGAAAAGGGCTATTAATGGATGAGAAGAGACATGCGCTAGCCAAGAGGGGAGTTGCGGCCTAATTTATAGGGGTGAGGCGCATGAGAGGAGTTAAAAAGGTAATTTAATGGAATTAATGCATGGAAAGTGAAGAGATGATGAGTGAAAGTGAAAGATTGGTGATTTAAGCTTTAATTAGTTCAATCATGCCCACATAGACTTGTGTCGCCTCATCAATACACCCACCTCATAATTATTTGCTTTAAACCTTGGAAACTGCACCCCTTCATTAATTATGCCACCCAGCTACCACAATCACACTGCATCACTGCCAAATGTCGAAATCTAACCCTGCCACTTGTCACTTTTGGAGGCAACCACCCCTGTTATAAATAGAAACTGCTAAAAATAGGGATCTAGCCCTAAAAAATAGGAAACTGTCGAATATGTCCAAGATGACTATGAGACCACCACCATGTGTCAAATGTTTAAAAATAGACACTGCTAAAAATAGTATCTCGTTGCATGTCAATAATATCATACTCATCGGATTCAATTTTCCGTGAGGATTCCAAATATGCAATCGAAATTGACATGCAAGCCCCAGTGCTCCACCTGCTAAAAATAGAAAGTACTGAGAAGTCATCCCGGAAAAGATCCAATAGACTCAAAATGCCTCAAGGATCAATACTATACACTTAGAATCCTTATCTGAGGCTTGGAGCTCAACCTACTAAAATAGAAAGTACCTACATGATCCCTGGAAAAAGGGTCATCAGCACAGCATTAGGCAAGGACAAATATTGTCTGCTTAAAATTGTCATATGAGTCTTTGATCACTGTCTCCTAAAAAGTAGGGCACCTGCTAAAAATAACAATCTCTCTCAAATCCATATGAAATTATGCTAGCTCTATCTCTGAAGCAAAAACAACCACCAACCAGTCTTGTACCTATCTCTGATGGGAACCAACCTCTAGCTCACACAAGTGCTCAATCAAGGTAAAATCTTTGAATGCCAGCCAAAGTAGACTATGTTCGCTCTTAACCCTCAAAATTCTCAAGGGAGAAAATCCAGGGGTTAACAAGTCCCTCATCACCTCAATATTTAATTTGAATGGTGGAGAGTAGAAATCTTGGGATAACCTCTTGTTGAATGCGAAGGCATATGAAGTCAAGCATTCCATTTGTAATCAATAATGTCCTATTTTCCCTTATAAGAATGAGATCTTGAATCTTGGGATCAAGGTACCATCCTCTCAACGCATGTGATGAGGTCTTTCATCATGGTGATATTTGGTTTCAATGATGGATTATAGATATCTTGGGATAAGCTCTTCTTGCATGCAAATGCCTATGGAACCAAGCATTATATCTATCATCAATAATGTCCTAGACAAGATGGTATTTGTTCTATTCCCCTCACAAACAATTTTGATGGCCTCCTTGACTTGATCTATAGCCTCATAAATACAACTTGTTACAACAAAAGCTAGCACCCACAAAGTGTAAAGTCCCAAGCACCAAGGTGTTAGATTTGTGTAACTCAAGAAGGCAGCCCACTATCACCTTAGTAGCACTTCCCCACACTTTAAGTTGGCTCTTCTCCAACACAAGTGGGGCTTTGCTAAGTAGGATTGCTAAGTCCATGGATGGAGGTTCTAGGTGATGTTTAAAGAGTAAGCCTTAACAAAACAAGTGGTTGTAAAAATAGTGAAAAGATGAATGGTTTGAGAAAAATAAGGGGATGGAAACCCTAGATCAATGTCAATTAAATCTTGGGTAAAGTGGAGTCAAAGAAGCATGGATCTAAGACGGTGAGTGCATGAATATGTAAGGCAAAGAAGGGTCGTTACACATATCACAAATCAGCCTTAGCTTGCTGAAAATCACTACAGAAAATTAACCTTGGAGAGCTAGGGGTGCCACCCTTAAACATAGTTGTGAAGGTGATGTCATATTACTTCTAGAAACAACTTACTTTGATAGATGCAAGCTTAACTTAACAACAAAAAGTATAAGAGAGATTATATCCTCACATTACACCATCCAAACGGAAAATACTCCATTACAAGGCCTTCATAACAAATTATGAGGATTTCCTACAATAATCAACAACATGTGAAATAATACATAAAAGCCTCACATAAAATAGAACAAATACCTCCAATCTTCCACTAATCTTAACAATACGATGTACAATGTAGCCCAAGGGGAGAACTCCTTCAATCCCCAATCTCCCAACCATTACCTCACAAATGGAGAGAAAACTCCTTTATATAGAGGGAGCCTCTTCTCTCTTACAATAAAATACAATATTTGCTAACTAACTCCATGACAAGTCAAACAATAATAAAATATTGGAATAGTTAGATCTATCCCCAATCAATGGTTGACCATGTCAAGTGAATATGTGGCCTCTATCCTCTCCAAGAGAACTCGCCCAATCCAAAAATATTAAGAGATGTGCAAAAMAATCTACAAGAGAGAAGGCACGTCACTAAAAATAGGCACKTTGGCCAAGTAAAGATGCTACAAGGTCCACATCTAGTGCACCMTCCAAGATGCATGCATGCAAATACAATAAAATATTCTGACATAGGAGGATGTGCCCAAGATCCACCTAGAAAACTTCTCCAAGTGCACACACCAAGATGTATGAGTGAAGAAACAAAAAATATTCTCCCCTAGGAGAGCACCCTAGAGTCCATAACCACCCTCCCCAAAATAGTAAGTGATCCACAAGATGCGTGAATAAATGTGCAACCAATTCACATGTGTGAGTCCCAAAGTAGGGTGCTCCAACCAACTCTATAGATAAGTGTGCAAGGTACCAACTAGGTGGAGTGGTCCACAAGCAAGGCTAGTCAAAGGTCTTCAACAACTTCTAAAAAAAAAAGATTCCTCGTGGGCTCTTTCTCCAATGTGCAACAACCTTAATAAATAAATAAATAAGCTCCTAAGTGGTTACAACTCCTTAAAACTTGTGCAAGAATGGAGTCAACAACAATAAAAAAATACATGCTCAACCAACTACAAATGGGTGCACCCTAAAGAAGTGTCAACCACCTCACGCATGTGAACAAGCAAAGGGCGCTCCAACAAAGAAGACAATTGGCTAACCATGTGTCAAACATAACCACTAGGGCAAGGACACCCTCATAACTACCTCCTAGCACAACTTCCAATGTACAACAACCGTCCAAAAAGAGTATCCACCATGCCATAAATCCACGGGCAGCCCAACAAACTCCAAGTCTCAAGACCATGGGCATGGTCCCTCCACTTAAGCAAAATAATAATAAAATATGATGATTTGCCTCAACATGTGTGTCAATGAAGGGGTGCACTCCATCAACGTGTTGTACCATGTAAAATAAAGTTGTTCTCCTAGCAAAGTCCCACCATGGTAGAAAAATAACAACAAAATACAAGCTCTACTTAGGCTTGAACCTAGGGCACACCACCACCAAGAGATTATTACATCAATATATCATCAAACCTTAAGAAAAGACTATATCACCAAGGAAACATATGTAGTACCCCCCCCCTCTAACTCAAACTTAGGAAATGATACATCAACAAGGGTACTAACATCATCCAATACACATCCCCCATAGGTGATGTCCAATATTATAAAGTTATATCATCTAGAACAATCCTAACAAGAAAAAGTGTATGACCACACCACATCAACACTGTTAGCACACAATCTACCACCTTAGTGCAAAGCCTTCATGAGGCACCAAGACTAGTGAAACATTGGAAAATGTCACCACTGTGACCTAGGCAACAACTTCCCTCTCTTTAGTGAAGGAGTAAATCCAACACAAGGGAGGCTTCCCTAGTAGCCTCCAAGAATCCCTAGGTAAGACACAATCAAGTCTAAGGTCTCACAGGTAGGTACTCAATCTACCACCAATAAAATAATATAGACAAGGTAAAGATAAGGTGGTGAGAGAGTGCAATTTCCAGATTTGAAGAGATGGGGATCCAAGTCAAATTAGAAGGTTTTCCAACTCAATTTTAGGCTCAAGAGGATCCCCAAACACTACAAAAGAAGAAAAAGCTAAAGGATACTGTAAAACTTGGAAGAAAGATATTAAATTACAGCAGGAAAACAAGTTATTACAGCAGCAATAAAATCAGCCCTTGAATAAATAATCAACCAATGAAACAAGAGGGATAAATAGTGAGTTAAACTAGAGTTTAATTAATTAGCGAAATCAGAAATTTAAGATGCATATAACAGCCCGAAAACCCTAGATGTCCAGCCCTAGAAAGCTGTAAAAATAAATCAGCAATGCAAATTAGGGTTTCAAGATATTAATTAGGTCAACAATATGCATAAAAGTCAAAACGTCTTAGTCTTTTGTGGCTGAAAATGAATATTTGCTGTTATAAAACCCTAATTTAAGCCTAAAACAATAAAACGAGAGTAATTTTCAGAATTTAATGATTGACTATTGGGAGAGTGACTAGTGCATACTATAGTTTTGGGCATATGGGGTCAATTAATTACTCCTTTGAAGACATGTAAGTGGATCTAGCAGTGTTCCATGGGGACGCATCCCCCGGGGTGGGGGGCACGCCCCCCACGTTTCCTACTCACCCGAGATGGAGGGGCGCCTAGGCAGTCGCTTCCCTGTGTCCCCTGTTGTCGTCCTAATGCACACTTGCAAACGTGAGCTAAGTCCTGCTCACTTAATGTGCCCTCGGAGACACAATGTCTAAGCCCTAGCCCACACTGTCACCTTGACTGGAAGCTTCTTCCTTCTAGGCTTACTCCTAGGGAAGCCAAGGGGGGTAGTCCCTAGTTACTAAGTTAATTTTAATTACAATGTTCTAGGAGTTAGTTTCAATTGATTATAGGCCAAGGGAACTAGCCTATGATGACAAGCAGCAATGCAAGTGCAAGTCTAAGTCTAAATGTTAAGCAGCCCTTTTCCTAAGTCAACTAAAGACTAGTGCCTAAGGTTGGGCAAGGGGTCAACTATGTTTGAGGGTGGTTCGTTACAAAGGTTTACAAATTAAATCAAATGAACTACCCCAAACCAAAAGAATAATTAAATGTTAGAAAGTTTACAAGTTATCAAATAAATACAAGATAAGCAAACATACAAGATATACAAAAGATACAATAATTCACACCCTAGGGCCAAGCATGCCCCAAGTGGCACTTACTCCACTTGGACCGCCTTCACTGGCTTCTAACCACTCAAGCACTCAAGGATCAAATAAGTGATGCCTCCCCAAGTGGGATACTCAATCACTTACCAATCCACACCACAACAATGATAATTGATCAGCAAGATATATCAATGACAATGAACCAATATCAACATGAAAGATAAAGCATGTAGTTGCAAATTAGAGATATAGCAATGAACTTATCACAAGTAATGTTTTCTATCGATACATCTACAATCCCCAAAACATGTACAAGTGTGATCTATGCAACTAGTGTTCTTTCTTAAAGATTTTATATTTCCCAACCCCCTAACTAGATGTGTGTCTCAACTTCTGGTTCTGCCAAATAACTGCCCGGTGCTCAAGATACTGGGCTTTTACCTCCAGCCTAGCTTCCAAGGTCAGCCCGTCACTTCACCACAATAAGGAGTAGTCAGAGGGAGGATCTCCCCAACGAAATCATGGGACGGTCCCCCGCCACGTCCCCCAAAGACTGTCCTTCTTACCCGTTTTAGATGGCAGAAAAAGTTGTTAAAGACCCCTAAAATGTTGTTAAGTGTTGTTAGGACCTCCAGGCGGGTCTTTAAAGTGTGTTGGGTGTATTTTAGAGAGTTTTAAGCACTTTTATTTTACTGATTTAGCGAATGGCCGTGAGCAAAAGTGACTGAAACAAGTGCTTGAAAATAAAAGATTACACCACCATTCACATCTAGGATAGAGCAATAATGTAGCAAGTATTTAAAACATCAAGATATCATCACATGAAAGAACTTTAAAAGATGTTAACCATGTAACCCTAAAGCATGAAATGATACTTGAAAGGAAACAAAGATATAACTTGAAGCACCTAGATGTTTAAACTTTAAGCAAGTGAATGGATGATGCAAATGTGTGAATGATAGCTTAAAAGATAGATCAAAGCGTGAGCATATAAGTTTAAACCATCATCATATGAACCATAGATATTATCACAAGTGTGTCAAAAACCGTAAGCAAATTAGACCTTGAACTTGTGAAGCATTTAAACCATGAACAGATTACTCATAAGCAAAAGAAACATGTAAATGAAAGGACTAGGCCTTGAGCAGTAATGAACAGTGCTAGGCTAGGCCGTGAGCATTCATCCAAGTGTGTGAACTATGAGCAATTATACCATGAATATGTAAAACAATTAAACCACAGATTTGCAATGTGTAATGTGTTATAAACCAAGAGAGGCCGTGTGCCTTAAGGTGTGTGAAAAATGTGTTTATGACAGCAGAAATATATTGAACAGTTAGAGCATTAGGACCATAAACAGCAGCTTATATCACATGTACCAAAGACAAGTATTCAACCAATAAATATCAGCTAAAAGTGTATGTGCAATGTGCTAGAAGAGATGCACTAGGCCGTGAGGTTTAAAGGCCTTCAAAGTGAGTATTTGAAAGTGTCAATTGTGACAGTTTAAGAGTTGATTAGTTACAGCATGCATACAAGTTTTAAACCATCACCTTTAACATAAGTAAAATTATCACATGTATATCTAGAGTGTGTGTAAGCAATTATATCATAAACATGTGAATACTAAAACCAAACAGCATAACTGTTGTGTGCTAAATCAACTACACTAAGCTGTGAGTGCAAGAAAGGTAAAAGGCCGTGAGTGTAGTTGTGATGTGAGGTTGCAAGCAACACTCAACAGTCAGCTAGGCCGTGAGCAACCCAAGGCTGGGCCGTGAGGATAAGGCTGTTAAGCCGTGGGTGAAGGATGCCCAAAGAGGCACCTAGGCCGTGGCCTCAAGGAGGCTAGGCCGTGGGCTCAATCGAGGTGAGGCCGTGAGCCAAAGATGGCTAGGCCGTGAGCAATAAGTGGTGACTTAACAATATGTCAAAACTTTAAACAATACCACTTCAATGCTATGCTAAGTTATTAAAGAAATAGCTTGTGAAAAACAAAACAAGCTTAGCAAGTAAACAAGGTCTAGGACTTCATCATCATATGCATATAAAAATAAGCTAGATAACCTCAAAGGATATAGATCTAGAACATAGAAGCACAACGAAACTATCTAACCATAAGCAAGGAAAGCGTAAGCATATGAAATACTTAGAAGGAAAACTAAACTTGTAAATGAAAGATTAGCTAAGAAGTGATCAAGTTCTAAGCTAAAGACAAAACCACAAGTAGATTTCCTTAAGCCAATGGCGATATTGGGGATGACTCCCCCAAGGTGCCGGCAAGTGAGGCTACTACCAACAAGACAAACTTGCACAGAAAAGGGGGGCTTTGAGTCCTTATAACTCTGATGAACCAGAGAGTCCTTGAATATGGACTAAGGACAAGCTGCTGGCCTACCCCTCAGGCAAGAACTATCTTGACATGGCTAGCAAGCATTTAGATTTATTTTATACAAAAGAATGAAAGAATGATAAAAGAATGATGTACAAACTAATCTAGGTGTTATATGGATAAAAGAATAACTAGATCTAAGTTAGATTACTTTTAGGGCCCAAAATGACTTAGAAAAACTTCAGAAAATTATGAAGAAGCAAGATAGAAGAGGAGAGATGTTACCCAAGCTCAAGAAGAGCAAGCTTGGAAGCCTCCTAGGTGTTATATGTAGTATATACTTCCAAAATATGACGCTGCCCTGCAAAATCAGCAAGCAAAAGCTTGCTGATATCACTGCAAAACACCAAGAAAAGTTACAGAAATTTTCTGTGTAAACACAGAAAATTTCCAGCCAACAAATATGAAAGATAAATTATAATTTTGACCTATCAATGACTAATACATCAGCTGAAAAATAAGTTGGAATGAATGCAAGAGAGAATATGGTAAAGGAAAGAAGTTTTGGAGTGTTTGTTAGCTCCAAGAGTAGACTTCTCCACAAGCACTACCCAAGTGAAACCCTTGAAAATGACCTGCAAAAGCTTAGAGCAAATACATCTATGGCATAGATAGTTTTCTTTGATCATAATAGGAGGAGATAAACTACAATCCTAAGTCATCAAAGACAAACATAAACTAGCAAGGATAACATTCAACTAGTTTACTCAAGCAAGACAACTTGTACCCAAGATCTAATTACCATAAACAAATTCACAAAAGGTTAGCAATATCACCTCATATGCTTGGAATGTAAAGGATAACAATAAACACACCAATGATCCTCCAAAACTTTTTCTTCATTACCAAAAAAGTGAGAGTGTTGGAGTAGTACTTCCTCCAAAAACCCTCAAGAGCAATGAGTGGATGGCAAAATGGCTAGAGCAAGAAGAGAGAATGATGAAAAATTTCAGCATAATAGAGTTAGCAAGAGATTGGTGAAGAAAGAGTGAGGGGAAGGGTTCTCTTTATACCCCAAGAGGCAAAGAGAAGGCACTTGGATGAACTCCAAGTGTCAAAACCACATCAAATGAGCAAAT
>ML782121.1:358929-382369 GCA_009831015.1 Picea engelmannii | reverse complement strand
TATGGTAGTTGTGGGAGGTATTTACCTCCACGTGTGAACCTGACGAGAATAGAATACTCCGGGAAGAAAGAAGAAACCCTAATGAGTTGGCTAATAACCCTAGAAGACTTGTCGACTCAACAAGATAATTTATATTAGGTTATTAGCCTCCAAGAGAAGAAGTCGGCCAGAAGAAATAATAATATACTGAACAGACAGTACCCAGAAGGAGAAGTCAGCCCCAGTAAGTCTGCCAGATTACTATAAATACAGGGCGCCAGTTCTCATTTGTCATAGTCTCAGAATTGCAAAGCAGCAACTGGTGCGCACTGCAGTTCCCAGTTTGGTGCGCACATGTGGAGGAGAGCTGCAGGTGCAGCTGCTACAGCAACCAGTTTTTGGTTTTGGCTTGGACTATCTCTTGGCTAGGGTTTGGACTATCTGATCAGCTATTGTTGGTGCGCTATCCTTGGAGGAAGATGCGCTACACCTAGTTTGGCTATCTAGCCTAGGGTTTGCTTCCGGAGTAATTCTCAGTCAAGGTTAAGGTGCTCGGAGGGTGGCTTCAGCCTATGGTTGGGTGACAAGGGTATTGTCAATGGTAAAACGAGCACATCCTTCATATTCTAACACATAACAGCTATGGAAGTCTTTCTCTCAGCTTACAAACCTGAGAGAAAGCCTCTAAGAAAGGTACGTGGTTCCTGCCTGAGACAGAGTTGGGAACGTAGAGATGACCTCCTCCATTCCTCTGTTACAAAAATTGCCGATAAATCGCTGAAAACGGAAAAAATCACGTTTTTTTGTCAAAAACGATTTTTTCTAAAAAAAATCACTGAAAAAATCGCCCGATTTTTTGAAGAGTTTTTGGCGATTTTTTAGGTAAAAATCGTGATTTTTTAGGAAAAAATAAAAAATCGTGGGTCAATGGTAAAAATCGCTTGTGTAAAAAATTAGAAAACCCGTGCGTTTAAGGGTCCGTGAGGGGATTTTTTGACTTTTATTTGTGCATTTAGCCAAGGAGGAGAGCCAAGCCATTCAACCAACCAAGGAAGAGTTTGCCATTGGGATTTTGTGGATTCAAGGGTCAGATTTTTGGATTTGGCATTGGAATTTTTAGTCCATTTCACCGTTTTTGCATTTGGAGGCAAGTAAAAAAATTTGCCCATTGTTTCTCATTTTTCCACCATAGATTTTCATAGGGTATCAGTGGCAATGAGTTTTACATCTTCAAAATAGATTTTCGATGGATCAAAAACCATTTTTTTCCATTGTTATGTGATTTTTGTTATGTGATTTTCTTTCTTGCCATGTATGCCCAAAAACGTTTTTGGGATTTTATTGCCCTAGGTTGATGTAAATTAGTTTAATAAATTTTGTGTCTATTTCTAGTTCAAAACCAAGTTTGAATGCTAGATACATAAATGATTTATCTCTGATTTTTAAATTTTCATTTTTTCATCAATAACACATGCTAAAAAACGAAATTTTTTTTGCCCTAGGTTCATATTTTTCCATATTAAAGATGCCAAAGCCATTGGATCCATTCTGGGAGTATGGTGAGCCTAATCTTCCAGGGAATCGACAACATCTCTCATACAAGCTATGTGGGAAAGTAATGAATGGTGGGGTATATCGGCTAAAATACCACCTTGCGAAAATTCCAGGGAATGAGGTGGAGATTTGTCCCAATTCAAGCCCAGAACCTGTTGCGAAGGCCACAAAAGCAATTGAAGAGTATGCAGAAAACAAAAAGTACACAGAAGCCAAGACAAAAGAAATGGCTTCAAGATCGAAGTCAAGGGCAAGCACACATACTCATGGGACAATGGGAGTGGAGTCTAGTGAGATCCACTCCTCACAGTCTGTAATGCCTACAGCAACATCATCATATTTTATGCCAAGAACCACACCCGGTGGACAACCGTCTATCAAGTCCATGTTGAAAAAAAAAGAGAAAGAAGAAGCGGACAAACTTGTGGGTAGATGCCTTCTATGGAGTGATATTCCATTCAATTTTGCCAGGAACCCATTCTATGTGTCCATGTTTGAGGTTGCTAGTATTGTTGGTCCGGGGTATCAGCCCCCCACTAATGAGGAGTTGAGAGGGCCCATCCTTCAAAATGAAAAGGTCGATTGCACTCAGAGGTTGCAGGAGCTTCAAGATTCATGGCAGTTCACAGGATGCACGGTGATGTCAGATGGTTGGACTGATGGGAAGGGTAGGACCCTTCTCAATTCTTGGTTCGTTGTCCAAGGGGGACAATGTTTTTGAAATCTGTGGATGCATCTGCACATGTCAAGGATGCGGCATTCCTTTGTGACTTGTTGGATGGGTTCATCCAAGAGGTAGGTCCGCAGCAAGTTGTCCAAGTCATAACGGACAATGCTGCAAATTATGTGGCTGCTGGTAGGATGCTTATGTCCAGGTATCCTACATTGTTTTGGACTCCTTGTGCTGCTCATTGCCTTGACTTGATGTTAGAGGATATGGGAAAGCTTGATTGGATCAAGGAGGCCATTGATTCAGCGAGGAGCATCACAAAATTCATATACAATCATGCTTATGTACTTAGCTTGATGAGACAATTCACAGGTGACAAAGAGTTGGTGCATCTTGCCATCACACTCTTTGCCACTAGTTTTATTTCTCTTCAGTCTCTTTTGAATTCTAGGTGGGAATTGCAGACAATGTTCCTTTCACCTGAGTGGCGTGCTTTATCATTTAGCAGTAAACCAGATGGGCAAGCCATTATGAGGCTAGTTGCATACCAGGAGAGCTTTTGGGATGCGGTGAATGAGGTGTGCACCATCAGTGAACCTTTGGTAAAGGTTCTTCGCTTAGTCGACGGGGACAAGCCCACAATGGGCTACCTATATGAGGCCATGGATAGGGCCAAAGAGTCCATTCGTGCTTATTATGTGGACAAGGGGGATCAAGGGCATGAGAGAAAAGAAATGATATGGATGGTGATTGATGACCGATGGAACAACACACTCCATCGCCCCATCCATGCTGCAGGGTTATACCTCAACCCTACATTCTCTTACAGCTATGGCTTCAGGTTTGATTCAGACGTTATGTATGGCTTCTTTGAGTGTGTCCAGAGGATGGTGCCAAGTGTAGTTGACCGATTAGAGCTTTCCCAAGAGTTGGAACTCTATAAGAGGTCCATTGGCTTATTTGGGTTTAAGATGGCCATAAATGACAGGAAGAACATAATGCCAAGTAAGTTTCACCTTGTTTTAGCTTTTAACTTTTAAGTTTCAAAAATCATTTTTCAAATTTCAATTTCTCTTCTCTTATGCTTCAACTTTCTCTAATTCATTGTAGATACTTGGTGGGAAAATTATGGCACAAAGGTACCTATTCTACAGAAGATGGCAATTCCAGTGCTTAGCCAGACATGTAGCTCTTCTGGTTGCGAGCGCAACTGGAGTGTATTTGAAGAAATACACACCAAAAAGCGCAACAGGTTAGAGAATTTCAAATTCATTATAAAATTATAAATTATTAACTTGTCATGTAAATTTTATGCTCCTTTACATTCTAATAAATTAATTTATGATCCTCCTACAGGTTGGATACCTCACGCCTTAATGATTTGGTCTACATCTACTACAATCTCAGGTTGTTGGTGAAGCAGCTTGAGATAAAAATTGATGCGAAGGCCATTTCATTGGATGGGATTGACACCACTGTTGCATGGAGGGTGGAGTTTGAGGAACCTGTTATTGAGACCGCCCTTGATTGGCTAGAGGATAGTGGTGATGATCATGGTATCTCTGAGGACTTGGATCAGGATGTTTCAGACGATATTCAGTTTCACGCCGAGTCTGCAAGTGTGCCACCAGCAGAGCCACAGTCACAGTCAGAGGGAGATAGGCCCAGTGGTAGCACTTGCAGTCTACCTCCTCTACCAGTACCTTCTTCTAGGGGACATTTGTCTCGAGGATCTTCTAGTTCTTCTAGAGGACGTTTGACTCCAGTACGAGGCGCACATGCCTCAAGGGCACCTACTCCTAGTACTAAAGGAAAAGCACTTTCTACAGCGATTACCTTTGCCCGTAAAAGGGGTAGAGGGAATCGATAGTTTATTTACTTGATTTCATTGTAGATGACTCATGAGTCATGATGACGATCATGAGATACATTTATTATATTTTTTGTTGACTCAGGAATCAGGACATGATTCATTTTTTATGTGTGATGTATCACTAGACATCTTATATATCTTATATATCAGTTTTCTTTCCATATTCATGTGGCAATCTATCTATTTGATGTTATTTTTTCTTTAAATGTTTCAAAAAAATTTAAAAAAAATGAATATTTTTGTATTTTTTTAAGTTTGTCGATGTTTTGCCGATTTTTACGAAACGATGTTTTCTAGACCCCGGCGATTTTTTCCATGAAACGATTTTTGTAACACTGCTCCATTCAAAGAGTTGAGAAGAACTCCAGATGATTATCCAGTGGAAAAGCGATCTGTTGACTTAGGATGTGTCTGTGGCTGACCACAAGGTGAACGTGTGAAATCCCAAAGTCCTGGGTGCATCATCATGAGAACAGAAATGAAGATGATGTATTAGCCTCCTCTGAGTAGCAAAGTTGACGAGAAGAGTCCAGATGATTCTCCTGTCGGTTGCAATGGGAAAGCAGATCTGTAGAGTGGACGTGCCTGTGGACGAGCACAGGTGAACGTGTGAAGCCCTGGTTCTTCTGTGTAATGCAGTGAATCAGAGCTATGACATCCCTATGTATGTGCCCCTAGTGGATGAGCACTAGTGGGTGTATCAGATCCTTTGCTATATGTTGTTCAAGAGACAAACCTGCGTGTAACCCTAATAGTTATATAAAGGGTACAAGTCGGCCCCACCTTAATGTGATTAATATAAGGGAGGGACGCCTTTGTTGATTGGACAAGTCTAATATAAGTAAGGGATGATTCCCCATTGTGGAATCATATCTTCCTTGTGAGTTTGGAAATTTCAGCAAACACATCTTACTTGGGAAAAGGTGCGCACCTCTCTTGGGCGCTAATCTTCTAGGGTTTGAAGCACCCTCTTGTGTGCTAAGGTTTATCTTGGTGGAGGTCTTTCTCTTGAAGAATATAGCAAAGGATTTGGCTTGGTTTTCTTCCCTTGTTGAGAAGGGTTTCCCAGGATACTTCTTGTGTTCTTGTGCATGGTGTTTCTTCTTGTGATCTTGGTTGTTGCAACATTATTGTTTATGGTTAAGTGAAATGCTAAAATGAAATGAACTTCATGCTTAACCTAGCTTATGAAAAATCAACACCGTAGAGGATGCTACTTGGGAGAGCGAGCAGGTGTTGCACCACCCTGGATTGGTATTGCTTGAGGACAAGCAATTTCAGGAAGGGAGGACTGTAATGTCCCTTTCCAAATAGGAGCTCCAGAGAGGAGGCTTAATGGTCTAAACAACCCTGTTAGACTATAGCCAGGGCCAGAAAGGGGTAAACAGGGTTACTCGAGGTCATCCCAGTCAAAGGTGCTATAATCGGAAAGTGACATTGAGCTAAAAGTGGCTAAAAGAGCTTTTAAGCCAACTTGAGCTAAAAATAGAACAGATGAGCTAAAATTAGAAATCAACAGTGAATTAGGGTTTCGAGCAGTTATAAGAGAAGGTATAGCAACTTAATTCATCATTATGCAGATTTTGACTTGTCATTGAAGAGAGAGGCGCATCTTAGGAGAGGTAGCTTAGTGGATTCCAGAAGGAATACACCAGTGGTTGATTTCGGTGTTGAGAGACACACCCTAGTCATCGGGGAGATCACACAGGTCTTCCATCAGTCTTTAGCAGCAGTTCTACAGGATTCAGCAGCAGGGGCGCACTTGTTCAGGGAGAGAGCGCAACTTCTGAGGAGGTTCAGTGGATCGACTTGTCCCATCCAGGGAGAGTTCAGAGATTCCCCTCCGACCCATTTGAGAGGCAGGCCATACGCATCTTTTGCCTGGTTTCTCGTCAGATTCCGACAAGGGAATCATCAAGGACGCATTTCCCGGACATTGGGAGTGTGGCACTTGGGGAGGACACATTCATGGTTCCCGAGAGATCATCAGATCAAATCCAGGGAAACCCTTCCGACCCATTTCACAGTAGGCCAGGGCGCTCAGTTTGAGACACATCTCAGCCGATTCCGGCGGTGGAATCACTAGGGTGCAGTTTTCCGGTAGTAGAGGGGCGCATTCCCCGAGGGGGATCCATCCGGGTCCAGACACACCAGCAGAGGGGCTAGTCAGTCACCAGGACTGAGAGGGACAACAGGGCACATTGTTTGGGACAGTTTCCAGACTGATCCGAGAGTTCTAGCCACCAGGGAAAACTTTTCGAACTTGCAACAGTTACCGTGCGAGCTACCATAGCTTGCAGATCATCATTGATCCCGCAATGTCATCTATCATCGGGTATTATCATTTTAGTTTGCTTATTGTATTCCGGCTAAGATCCCTTTTGTCTTTGATCTAGCCGAGTGATTTATTTTATTGTGAGCCACATTCGGCATTGTACTCTGAATATATCATAATACACGATTTATAGTCTTTTGTCTCATTTACCATCTGTATACTCAATATATATGCTATAAACAATTAATCATACACACACATTAGCAGAGTTTCCCAGACTAGCCAAGTCAGGAACATTACAAACAACCCCAAGGGTTTGAAGTTGAAGACAGAAAGACTCATGTCTGCAGGTTGAAGAAAGATCTACATGGATTAAAGCAAGCTCCTAGAGCTTGGTATGGCAAAATTGACAGTTTCCTGACGAGTTTGGGATTTACCAAGAGTAAAGTTGATTCTAACCTTTACTTCAAAGTTATGAATGATGAGCCAGTTATATTGTTGTTGTATGTAGATGACATATTCTTAACTGGAGAAGAAAAGCTCATCACAGATTGTAAGAAGAAGCTCGCTACAGAGTTTGAGATGAAAGACCTACGCCTGATGCATTATTTCTTGGGTCTTGAAGTTTGGCAGAGCCTAGAGAAGATCTTCCTTAACCAAGGGAAGTATGTAGTAGAAATATTGAAGAGGTTTGACATGTTGGAATGTAAAGCCATGAACACACCCATGGAAATAAAGTTGAAGCTCTTGGTAGATACTTCGTCAGAATTGGTAGATGCTAGTCTCTATAGACAGATTATTGGTTCGTTGATGTATCTGACGAATACCAGGTCAAATAAATGTTTTGTTGTGAACACCTTGAATCAGTGTCTAGTAAAACCCAGACGTGTTCACCTTGTAGCTGCAAAACATGTGGTGAGATACCTTAAGGGTACGTTGGAATATGGTCTTTGTTATACTGGAGATCATGACTTCAGACTGTATGGATATACTAATTCAGATTGGGTTGGAAGTGTTTCTGATAGGAAGAGCACTTCATGATGTTGTTTCAGTCTGGGGTCAGCCATGACTTCATGGCAGAGCAGGAAGTAATCCAGTATTGCTCTCAGCACGGCAGAAGCGGAATACATTGCAGCATGTTCCGCCATTTGTGAAGCCATATGGCTTCGGAAGTTGTTGACAGATCTATTTGATCTGGAGATGGTCTATTCGATCTGGAGATGGAAGCCACTGTGATTCTGTGTGATAACCAGAGTTGCATAAAGATGACGGAGAACCATGTGTTCCATGATAAGTCGAAGCACATAGAAATCCGGTATCACTATATTCGTGATATGGTGCAGAGGGGAGCCATAAAGATCCAATATGTTGGCACAGGTGAGGAGGTTGCAGATGTGTTGACCAAGCCTCTGTCTCGTGTGAAGATTGAGCACTTCCGAGACAAGCTTGATGCTCTCCGAAAGGACCTCCCTTCGAAAGGGGGAGTGATGTTGATGATACTATAGTATCCTGACCAACTGTGGGTAGCTCCGCTAGGATTTTATATCCAAGGGGATTGATCATCCCTAGGCAGATCCCGAAGGTCTGGTAAGGATGGTCTGTCAGAGTACCTGTGCATGTATATGCCAATTGTGGTCAGTAGTCGTAGCTCCGTTAGGATTTTATATCCTAGGGAATCTTTTGATTCCTGGGCAGATCTCGAAGGTCCGGTAAGGACGGTCTGTCAGAGTACCACCTGGTAGCTCCATTAGGATTTTATATCCTAGGGAATCTTATGATTCCTCGGCAGATCCCGAAGGTCCGGTAAGGACGGTCTGTCAGAGTACGACAAAATGTTGTTGTTGCACCTACCTCATTCTGTTGCCATATGATGATGATGATGTTATCTCAGCTTCGTGTTGATGATGTTGATGATGTTATCTCAGCCTCGTGTTGATGATGTTGATGATGTTGTATCAGCCTCATGTTGTTCATGATGATGTATCAGTCTTTTACTGATTGATGATGTTGCATTAGTGTTATACTAATTGATGTTGATGCAGATAATGACGATGATGCTACTCCAGCTCCATGCTCTGAAAGATGATGTTGTTGATGATGAGAAAAACTCCTGATGATTTATAGATGTGCCAGTCAATGATCCAGATGTTGATGTTAAGGTTGCCCTCTCGTTCTGCTGATGATGTTGTGTTGGGTTATGTTAGTAGAATACCCTTCTTGTTAAGGGGGAGTGTTGAAATATTGTAACTGTGAAGAATATTCTAATTATAATTGAGTTATTTTATTATAGATCAAATCCCTTTTGTGGATTGATCATGTCAGGCTTTGTATAAGACCAAATCCCCTTTTGTAGATTGGTCAAACCATGGTTATATAGTGTTAGTTGTAAAGTCGGCCCCTAGGGCTAATTAAAGTGGTTTTAACCACTAATTGGAGAAGTCGGCCCTGCCTGATAAAAGGACATAACCCTAGCGCCTCCCAACCAATATAAATAAGTGAGGAGGGCGCCTCATTCACTCACTCACTTAAGTCACTCATCTAGTGCGCAAGTATTGAAGGAAGTTGCAGTTAGAAGAAGGAGAAGAGAGAGGCGCATGCTTAGTGTTGGATTATCTTTAGAGTTTTGGTCTTTCTCTTGGCATTGTATTGGCAATCTATATTAAGGAAGTTTTTGATGGGTTTTCTCCCCCATGAGGGTTTCCTAGGATAAAATGTTGTGTACCTTGTGATTGTGTTTCTCTCAGTGATCCTATTAATGCTATTATCTTTGAAAAGCATTAAAACTTAACAAACAATACCATAATTTTGAAGTGAGTTTAAAATCCCTCCACTAGCTTATTGATCCCAAGGATATGTGACCATGAAGAAAGAAATATGAACCAAGGTACTCCACCACATAACCTATTGAATCGGTAATCTCATCATGGAAGATCCACAATCATCACTTAGCCATCTAAGTAACCATGAAGAGAAATCCAATGAAACCATGTGTGATACCTATGCACCACCATAATCCTTGCACTATCTCAAGCAAACATTGAAAAATCACCCATTAACCAAGATCATGAAATCAACAAGAAAGCAACCACTAAGAGCACTACATGATTCCTCGAGGAAGACCACTATGCTCAACCACCCTCAAGCAAAGAAAATTCCCTGTAAATTACCCTTGAAAGTACAATTGTCACTCATGTGCATATGAGGGGCAACATGAAGCATTCTACTCCAATTGACATATGTCAATCTTCAAGGTGACAACAATTAACAAGCAAGGCTCCAAGGCATGAGCGCTACTTCCCAAGGTCCAATGCTCCTCATCCAAGGGTCCAATGCTCCTCATCCGAGGGTCCAAAGCTCCAATGCATTCCAAGGTCATATCCCTCCTCAAGGACCACCACACCTACATGTCCATACCCGCAACCCAAGCATCCTCACATCAAGTGTAAGCCTCCATGCAAGCAACCAAGCAACCCCATGCTATCTCGGGCTCAATGCCCTCTTCCAGAATGCCCAACACTCCCTCCAATTCAAGGCATCCTCCAAGCAAGCAACCTCCCTTCATGTGTCGACTACATGAAGAAGTCGCCAATCTCCATAGGTCTCCAACGCTCCAAGGAAGAATGTCATACAAGCATCCATATAAGGTCTAGCAACTCAAGTTTAAGCCACCTCTAATGTGCAAGTCTATCATGAAACAACAAGGGTCAACCATACACCATGCACCCCACATCTCATGAAGAACCCCCAAACATGGTGTAAACACTTTCGGATTAACCCCAAAACCTAAAAAGCAAAACATCACACCAAGCTACTCCTAGCCACTCCAAAGGCTCAAGAACAAGCTCGCATCAACACTAAGTCCACCCTTGATCTTTCTCCAAGCTTGCCTTACACAAGCTCCATAAGCAAGGTGCTCCAAGTATGCTCTAGAGTGTTTTTGCCACAAACCCTAAGTCCTTCTCACACAAGGACTTCAACCCTAGCACTTCAAGTCTTCTCCAGGTTTTTCCTCTCACAAACCCTAGTGCCTTCCTCCCTTGCATCAAGACAAGTACAAATATTGAAGACAAGTTTATCTTCAAGACACAATGGTCCGATGAGCCCCAACACTATTCCAATGCAATTTTTCCATGCTAGGGTTTGCATCCCATAAACCCTAAGTCTTCTTCTCTTGCATCACACGAGCATCAGGACCTCTAAACAATGTATAATTAAATATCAAGAGTACATCAACATAAGCTCCAAGTCTTCTTCAAGATAAGCATCACACCAAGCTCCAAGACTCCTCTACTCTTCTAGCATGCCATGTTCTTGCTCTCGGGTTTACATGACACAAACATTGGGTCTTCTTATCTTGCATCCCACAAGTGCTAAGACCCAAGTTCATCCCCTGAGCTAGCATTCATTTCACATCTCCTCTAGGGTTTACATCACAAACCCTAGGTCTTTCTCTCTACAAGACTTATCCAAGACAATTACAAAGATAGAATAATGTGTACATCAATAGTGAGTAATGACAAAGGCTCTCTCCTCCCTTTATATAGAATAAGTAAGAGAGGCCAACATAAAACATGAACTAGGTCCACACAACTAACCTTAGAATTAAGTCAACAAGGCAACCCCCTATGGAGTGCTCTACAATACAAAGATGACAAGTGTCACACTAGAGACTTACCCAACCCTAAGGTAGTGCACATTTTAAGCATGATGCTCCTTTGGGCCCAACGCCCCTCCTCCAAGATGATGTGTTATCCAACATGTTGTTACCCTAACCCTCCCTCTTCCATGGTGATTCATTCTACAAGTGTCCTCATGCAAGGTGTTCCTCTCGTTGTGTGCCACATGTCCTCTTGTGCCCAACGCTAGTGATGGAGAAGACTAGGGTTTCATGATAAAATACTAGGATATCTTTGGTGGAGAAGAACAGAAGAGGACTTCTTGGACTAATTTTTTCATGTTGTAGTTCCTTGGTTGAGCTAGGGTTTTCTTGCTTTCCCTAGCTAGGGTTTTGGAGAGCTAGTGGACTTGTACTAGCTTTGAAAGAAGACTATGGTGTGTACTTGTACTCATCTTGAGCATATTAATGAAGTTTTCATCTGTTCAAAACTTATGCAATTGCTAGATTTGATTTTCAGCCATATATGTTCTTCATGTATTGTTAATTGTGTTAGATTTTTACTGCATCTTAGGTCTGGTCTAATGCTTCCACAATTATGCACAAATTTACTCAATTTGAGATGTAAACATAAACACACTAAGATGCCCAACTTTAACACAGCGGAAACAATTAGATCATACACAAGTATTTAATCCCAAAATCAATGTTCTTATGCATAGAATCAATGGGTTCCCGTACCGGGACAATGGCCCTTTTACAGTCCTTTGTAAAATACCAATACACAAGAATTACCTGGGCAATTGACTAAGTCCTTCCAACCAACTCCTTTCCCACAGAGAACTGCTGTTACAGCCCTTGAAACAGCCTTGTACCTGCTGCTCCAATACTCCAAGTCTGCTGTCCTTGCTAGCTGTGGCTGCTAGCCACCTCCAATGGCTGTCCTGAGCCCTCACAAAGTTCTGCTACAGCCCTCCTGACAGCTGTCACAACCTCCGCACAAGAATCTTCCTGTTGCCACACCTGTGGCAGCCTTCTTGCTGCTGCTGCTAGCCCTCAAAACACTTGCTGTAACTGCGGATGTCCTTACTGGGCAATCCGGACCCTTCCCTATGCTTGAGGCAGCTCTTCTTAGACAGGCCGCAACTGTTGAAGGTCTGCGGCTGCCTCTCCTAGGCAGGCCGCACCTTACCTCAGACCTGCGACCTTCTCCACAATTCTGCTGAGCCTCAGAACAGGCCTACAGATATCTCCCTCAGCTTGGCCTCCTTTGCATAACAGGTCCTGCCCCAAACAAGAAGGAAACACAGAAATCTGAGACTTAATAGCCTCTCTCCACGGCTGGGAATGTCTCCTAAAATCGCAGAAAGCTCAGACCTCTTATTCCTCCATGTCTCTCCACAATTGTGTTTGTCACAATGACTTGGATTCTTATTTATACATGTCCAAGGGGTGTGTGACAAAAAGTTTTTTCACAAGTCAACTCAAATGTAAGCTCAAGTGGGTGTGAAACCCCATCACAAACCCCCAAAGCCCATCACCAAGCCCATCAGGCCCTGACCTCATTTCTAGGCCGATTTTGACGAAACGAAAGGCTAAACTGATGCCAACGAAATCTCCCACAAGCCTGGCACCGTGGCTTCTAGTGGGAATACCTCCCGAAGCTACAAAATCAACAAATTGTAGCGATATATGTCATGATGATTTGACATGAGTAAAAGGATATTTTGTCCAGTGATTTGACAATGTGACATCATCATTGAAGAATCTAAGGGCTGTTTTTCTGCTTCTATACCTGCTGTTTTACAGCTGTTATAACTGCAGTAAAAGTGAATTTTCAGATCTGGTTTATCTGGAATAAGTTGCCCTAGAGGGCTGAAACTTATCCAAGTTGTTTGGTATCTTTTCTCCTTGGATTGCCTTGAAGATTGTGCTGTTACAAGAGAAATATTGTACCCTTTATACTACTGTTTTATACTCTATTTCATAACAGTCTTAAGGTTGAAAATTCACATGGCTAAGATCCAAGAAATCTCTAGTCAATATGGTGAAATTTCAGTTTGCATTAAAACTCAATTCGGGCAGAAATTTCAACACGTTATGCGAGCACTCTATCCAAGGTGAAGCATCCACTCAAACTGAGTCATCCATATGTCCATCAAGACCAAGGGACTAGGAGACCTAGCGCTCTCCTAGCTAGGTGAAAACACTTTTGATCACGCGTCCTAGGAGGGAAAAATGAGTTGAGCATCCTTCACTTGTGAGGATGCATCAAAAAATTTCAAAAACATAATCCCTTTTGCATATGCAACAAGAAAATCCATAATTGTCATGGTCCTCCCATCCATTCACCCATCAAACATAGTTGTATAACCAGTATTTGCCCAAATTGTTTATTGGTTGCCAAGCTCTCGTTAACACTTTTCAACTCGTCCATATCTTTGCCCCTAAGAGGTTTTTATAAGGCCTTTGTACCCAGGACCCAATGCAACAATGGAAACAATCATGAGTTGCTAAAAGGGGGAGTTTGCAAGGTTAAATAATAGGTTTTCATGGTACTAAAACCTACAAATAGCTATCTCCTTCCAACAACTATCAAGGGACAATTGAGATCTAAGACTAATATGAGTAGTTAAAAAAAAAGGAGGTTGGGGTTGGACTTAGAGAAACAAGTTTGGCACTGGAAGTAAAAGGTGCAATAGGTGGTCTATAACCAATCCCAATTTCATGTGCCAATCTGGATATGATAGGGATAACCACAACATATATAGAAATAGATATAATATGTGTGTAAAATAATTGTTTTACACAAGGATGTGCTCCATGAGTGAGGGATGCATCCCGCATGTTTCGCACATTTTCGGGACTAGGAAAATCAATGGGGTATGTTTCCCCGCTTCTCCCTTTTGGGGAAACTCTAGGAAATGCAAGGGGGGACATTTACCTTTTGTGAGGGACTCTTGGGTGTCCCCCCGTGATTTTTGTCCAATGGCCATAAAACAAAGTCCATTTTTTTTATGGAAAAATGACAAAATCAAAACTCTAAAGCAAATGTGTATTTATTTCATGCTTTCAATGTTCATATTTATGACTTATTGTTTCTCATATATGTGATTTTTTTTTAGAATTTTGGACAAGGTCCCCGAAGTGATGTTTCCCATAATGTTTCCTAAAATTTGGGGGTCTCTTCACACATCCCTTGGGCACGTTTCCCCTTCCAACATTGTTAGGATATAGAGCTTACATGTGTAATAAAATCGCTTTAAGACACTAAAATATGTTAATGTTCACTTTTTGTGTAAAGCAATTTATCCCACATTCATAAATGGAAATGATTTGCTTAGTGAACAATGATATACAAGGAGGTAAACTCCTTTGTAATAGATGCACCAATTATTGATTGATAATATCCCATTGTGTTATTGTGAGTATCTTCCTTTGAGCTTAGTTATGTGACTCAACCTTATTTAGGCTTTCCTCATTTATTAATCTAGCTCATTTTTGTCATATGGTATCAGAGCAAGGAAGAGTCTAGGAGTCTGAAGCTGTATCAAGAGTCTCAGGCCAAGACAAGGTTTCCACTCTTGTGACTTCCACAGTTTGAGTGCCATGGAGTCTATGCGACCGTAAAGACCTAGGGATTGTTTCCAAGAGAGACAGATCAATGGATCGCCAAAGCAACACATCAAAGGGCCAAAAGGGTTTCGGGTCATTCGAAGCCAACATCAATTTGGAGGATTTTGGAGCAGATTCAGTCTGTTCTTGCTTGTATTGATGCCCAGATTTGCAAATCTGGAAGAATTGGTCACTCAATCTGAGATGACATTATACTCAAGAAATAATTGTAGCAGATCAACTAAGGACAAGGGGGATATGTAATGTTATTATTGCAAGAAAATGGGTCACACAGCTTGGAACTATGTATTTTGAGCTAATGACATTCTCAAGGGAAAAGCCAACGACAAACCACATGTAACTAATGTAGCCATTGTTGAAGATCCACCGGAAGGTGACAGTGGTGATGATCTTACTAAACAAAAGGCATTCTACGCACTTTAGTAAGCCCACATTTTGAAGACAGGAAGGGATCTAGTGTAGGTATAGCACAGCATGGATGGTTGCTCAGATAATTCAAGAGTTTGTGAATCTTGGGAATTATACACTTACGAGAGTCATGAGACAACTTGATGGAGCACTGTGGATGTATCTCAACATGGACGGTTGTCCAATAATTTGGGAGATTCATAATTCAGGAGTTCAGGGAAGTGGAATCTGGGAACTCGAAAATTCATCTTGGGAGCTACACCTTCATGAGGGTTACAAGGTAGCTTGATGGAGCTCTACCTGGTCCAAGAACTGATTTTCAAAGAAGTTTCTAAAGAATGTTCGGTTCGAATGTTTTAATTTTCAATTAGTGTGTTTTATCTCTAGTTAGTATGTTTTGCTTTTCACTATTGTAAGCCTCAAGAGGGGTGTTAGGGTATAAGTATTACATTTGTAATAATGTCACTTTACAACTTTAGAATATGTTAATGTTCACTTTTTGTGTAAAGCAATTTATCCCACATTCATAAGTGGAAATGATTTGCTTAGTGAACAATAATATATGAGCTAAACTCCTTAGTAATAGATGCACCAGTTACTCATTGATAATATCATATTGTTTTATTGTGAGTATCTTCCTTTGAGCTTAGTTATGTGAATCAAACCTATCTAGGCTTTCTTCATTTAGTGATCTAGCTCATTTTTGTAATACACATCCCCCATCCTGGACACTTGGTGGAACATTGGTTTTAAGATATCCGACTAATTCTAAATCAGATTCCATGGAGATGCAGAGTTGTTGTCAAAATAATCCTACAAAACGTACAAAAAGATTTTCATGCATGATCCTTAATGTAATTTTTGTCAAAACAATGGTCAAGTAGATGGACAATGGAGCTTGGCTAATATCTTACCATAGCCAATTGAAATGATTTCTGGGTAGAAAGAACAAAAATTATTTGATAGATTTCTTCACACAAAAGGCTACCAATTGACTTGCAAGTACATGGTACATGTAATCCATTCTAAATATATCTAGATCAGATCTCAAAAAAATCTATGCTATATCCTTTCGGGATATAGATCCATGAAGGATTTGATACACCTGAGAGGGATCTGAATCTGATATGTATCCAAGAGTATTCAAGTTGGGGAAAGGATCCAGTTACAAATGGAAAAAAATTTAAAATTCAAAATATTACAACATAATTGTAGCAAAGAGAGAACAATAGCCAATATTTCAATTACTAACCAGAAGTTAAAAGGATTGCATTGCCACATAATAAAATAATCAGAGTATAAGATAATATTAATGTGTCCAATGTCATCACTCATGACACGGACAATGATCAAAAGACAAAAGATCTCCCCGCTATTAAATAATAACTCCTGCTGCTGAATACTAGCTTCCTGCAGGTAAAGATGCTTCTCACTTTTAAAAATTTCTACCAAAAAGTTGCTCACAGTCCTCTTTAGGGTAAAAATAGATGCGTGAAATGAATGATAGATGAATTTTAAAAAGTCTTAGAATACATAGAAATAGCTTTATGCTAAAAAGATCTTTTTTTCTCTTTTTTAAATTCAAGTCTATTATTGGGGGAATGTTTCTCCTCATACATGTGAGACATCTGATAATACATAGGGTATTGTCAAGTATGTCCCAAGCCATATCGGATATGCGAGATATATGTTCTGTGTACTTGGTATGGAGACCCCCCCTAAAATGGCACCCTTGCTACCCAAGTACATTTACCCATGAAACAGCGATGCTAAAATATGTCAATGTTTCTATTTTCTATGTCCCAGGTGAGAAAAAATAGCCCTCTTAAAAGTCTAACACTCAAGACTCCATGCTCTGAGCATAGTATAATCCACGGCAATGCAAACAATGCTGACAAAAATAGTTCCTTTGCTAATTTATCTCTGGACATGGAATTGACTAGAACTTTAAACTAAGCCCAACTCAGATCAAGTTGAACCTATATTATTCATAGGTTCACCTACCAACCTATTTGGATGTCCTAAAGCCAGCATATCTTTCTTTCTTAGGATTTATACCAAGTACAGCCCTACTAATATGTCCAGGTGCCAAGTGTTTTGCCTCTAAACATTCTGAGAGAAAAGGAGGTGTTGCAATGTTGACTTCTCAACTTGCGAGCTTTGTAGTTGAGCGAGGTACAAACACAACCCAAAGATTTGTATGGGTTCTGCTCAACCTGGATGATCATCTCTTGAGCCTAGCCAACATTTATGCCTCTAATGATGCTGTGGAAAGAGCAACATTTTGGTGTTAGCTAGCCAATGAGCTACTTGATGCTCTGTGGCTGATTTGTGGGGATTTCAATATCGTGGAGAGCCAAGAAGACAAGGAAGGGGCTCTACATGTGCGACTACCACAAGGAGAGAATAATGTCCAGTTTCGACCATATCCGAGATTGTTTATTAATGTCTCAAGTTGACCCTCTGATGACCTAGCCCACTTAGACCCCTCCTACTACCAATACCTCCCAAATGGATGGTGAAGGATGGACTCGAATGGTTCAGAACTTCAGAAGAATAAAAATCCCGGGGCAGCAAAATCCCAGGCTCTGAAGGCCTCGACCCCTAAGGCCCTAGCTGCCACTATCCCTGGCAAGCCGCAAGATCCAACAGCCAAGGACCCCTTTGCTAGTTCGATGCAGCAAGGGAGTGGTAGTTGTAGAGCTAGCTCTCCTCCACCACTCTTACACTCTCAAGGTAAAGGATTAGTGGTTGATCTTGATGCCAACCAAAGTGGCCAAGGAAATGTTCTTTTGGTGATTGGTTGATCCCATAATGAATAACCCTTTTGGTGCTCTCAATGACCTCGACAATAACAAGATTGAGATGCCCAGTGCTCTACGTTTGTAATGAAAGTGACTTCATGGAATGTATGGAGCTTAAATATTTGTTTGCAAGAAGTCAAAATTTTAGGGTTTATGCTTAGTACAACCCTTCCTGTAATATGGCTAAGTGTTTTGATTTTAATCATTCTAAGAGAAAAGATGGTGTTGCAACATTGATTTCTCCTCAACATGCGAGCTTTGTTGAGCGAGGAACAAACCCAACCCAAAGACTTGTGTGGAATCTGTTCACCTTGGATGGTTGACTCTTGGTCCTCATCAACTTCTATGCCTCTAACGATGTTGGGGAAATGGTGCCTTTTGGTGTTAGCTAGTCCATGAGCTACCTAACTTCCCATGGCTAATTTGTGGTGATTTCTGAAGAGCCAAGAAGACAAGAAGGGGGCTTTGCTTGTGCGGATACCATAGGGAGAGAAAGAAACCTAGATTAGACTCTGTGCCCAACATAGACTTTATGACCACAATTGGAATCGGCTCTAGGGTTCTACAAAGGCCATGGTTTACATGGACGAACTCCTGAAAAGGGCTAGAAAGAATTTACCATCCAATTGATAAAGCTTTGTTGTCGGAGCAAAGCTTTGTTGCCGGACCAAAGCTTTGTTGTTGGAGGAAAATTCCTTTTGCTTGGAATCTAATGGAGGTCGATCCGTGCACGTTGAAAACATGTCCACTCTCTCAGACCACCGGCTAATTTTGTTCTCAATCTCCCAACAAGCCCAAAGAATGCACATGCGACAAGTCAAATCCATTTTAAGCTTTTCTCACCTCAAAATCCCAAGCTACCCAACTTGCATCAGAACTATGCAGAATCTCATCCCCCACCCTCATGGGTAGAATGGTTGGATTGTCTAGTGGGAAGATGCCATTTCCAGAACCATTGTCATTCTAAGAGGATATGGCAAGCAACTTGTGAAAATCCACTGCAACTGTAACAAAGCAATATATGTTGACCGGTAGGGCCTACAATGGGCCCCATATCATGAAAAGAAACAAACTCAAGCAGCGATGTTTGCTCTAGGTGGGAAAGGATTGTTGAGCCAAAGGCACTCAACTGTAAGCAAGGTTACATTGGCTAAAAAATGGAGATGGGCCCACTAAGGCCTTCTTTAAGGCATTGACCATCAAGGAGTCCAATGAAAATATCTCTGCCCTTAAAACTAGTGTTGCAAATATAGGAAATATATTGCTGAGATTGCAATATATCGTGATTTTTTTAGGTCGGATTTTTTTAGCTTAAGAAAAAAACGCCATTTTTTCAAAGTATTGTGATATCTCGGAAAAATATCACGAATCAATGAAAAAAAATTCCAGGCTGCTGACAGGATGGCTATGAAACCAAACTTTTTTACTTTTTCACTCATTTTGAAAAACAAAGGAAGGAGAGCAAAGGAGATATCCACCATTTTCCATCAAACCAAGGACTGGAGATAGAGTGTTTTCATTTGCATTAGCAGATTTATTGTGAAGGGGGGATTGATTCCCATCATCCATTTCCATATTTGCAGGTATGTGTAACAATTTAAGTGTGGTTTTTGTTTGTTTTTTGAGATTCTTGAGAGGGTTTGCAATGTCCATTAGATTTCCCTCTTATTGCCTATTTTAAGTGGGAGATCAACAGTTTATTTAGGTCTGATTTTTTATTTGCAGCATTCTTGTGTGTTTATTTCCATTTCCTTTTTTGCCCTGGGTTTATTCAATGCCATACAAAAATGTTGAAGGCTTTGGACCCAACGTGGGCATATGGTGAGCCCACTGAGCCACATAATCGGCAAAAGTTGGCTTGCAAGTTGTGTGGGAAGGAAATAATAGGGGGAATCAGTTAGTTGAAATACCACCTTAAAAAAATTCCAGAGCATGAAGTGAGAATTTGTTAAAAATCAACCTTGGAAATCATTCATAATCATTTATTGAAATGGGTAAGAAGAAAGAAGAGAAGGAAGCTTTAAGACTTGAGCTTCCAACAAGGGGAGTTGCAAGATCCACGATAAGCACAAACATTTTTGGGGCAGTGAGAAGTGAGAACTTCACATTGTCGGGTTTATCTTGACTTGGTCATAGAGTCGTTGATTCGGTCATTGTTGAGTTTACCGTTAGTGGTTTACGGGCCCATGGTATAGGGTAACCCATGGTATTTGATGTGAGTCTT
This sequence comes from Picea engelmannii, assembly GCA_009831015.1. Classification (NCBI taxonomy): domain Eukaryota; kingdom Viridiplantae; phylum Streptophyta; class Pinopsida; order Pinales; family Pinaceae; genus Picea; species Picea engelmannii. The sequence continues at coordinate 362,331 of ML782121.1, read as the reverse complement.
TCATGTCCTTGCATAGCTATCTCCACACCATGCATGTCTTCGCATGGCTATATCCACTCTATGCATGTCTTTGAATGGCTATCTCAAGGCCATGCATGTCTTTGCATTGTAATCTAATTCCGATAAAGGAATTAGGGTTGTAATTGATGTCTGAAGTCTATTTAATGGCTTGAGATACTCCATTGTAAGAAGCCTCTAGTAGCCTCAAGTGACCGGTGTTGGCCTGGCTTGGCCAATTTGGACAAGGTTAATAGATATCTATGGAGGTGTTGGTTCTCTTGGTTAAGGGTTTCCAGGATAAATATTGGCTCTATGTGCATGCTTTCTTGTTGTGTTATTTCTCTCTCATTTTTTAACATGGTATCAGAGTCAGGCAGACTTGGACTGTCAAATGAGAGTGGTCTGATGTTGAGATCCATGCTTATGAAATTGTTGGTAAAGTGATTGCCTTATGGAAGAGAGAGATGCACACAAATTGAAGTGATGGTTCATGGGTTTATGAACCATGGTGAATGACACATGGAAATGGAGCATAGCCAGAAGCGCATCAAAGATGAAGTACTAGGTGAATGAGTGCTTTGGCTCACTGTATTTGGAGCAAGGAGGTATGTTGGTAAAGAAGTTGGTAGATGCTTCTTGCATCATTTGCTCAGGCATATAGTGGATCTGTTAAAAACTAAGAGAGAAATAGCACAACAAGAAAGCATGCACATAGAGCCAATATTTATCCTCGAAAACTTTAAGTGGGAGAACCAACACCTCCATAGATATCTATTAACATTGGCCAAACCAGCCAACACTGGGCACTTGAGGCTTCTTACAATGGATATCTCAAGCCATTAAATAGGCTTCAATAATTACTTTTAAAATAATTTAAAAGTACCTAGGCAAGTGTTTCTCATCACCTAGGCGCCTAAGGGATGAGAAAATGCCTAAAGTGGACCCTAGTCATTTAATTTATGAGATGTAAATTAAAAGTGACTTTTTGAACTTAGGGAAAGTGGGTGACTTAAGTGATTTAATCTCCACCATTCATCTCGTCTAATCTCAACCATTGGATGATATGACCTTTCACCTTCTTGTCATTAAGTCAATTAGGGTAAGGAAGGCGCACCCTTTAAGGGTTGTTCATGCATTTTTGAGAGAGTTGGAAAAGGAGAGAAGTCGAGCAGACTTAGAGAAGAGCTTTTGCTGCTAGGGCACGCATTTCGAAAAGAGAATACAGTAGCTAATGGAGGTCGTACTATACGGATTTTGAGCAGACCATACAATTGATTATTGGCACAAATTTCAAGGAGTACAGCACATTTATTGAGGCCGTACCATACAGATTTTGAATGTTGTACTGTTGTTTTTATTGAAAAGAAATCGAGGAGTGATTCTGTGTTTTTTCTGGGAGATTGGCACGATTTCCTAGGCGGTCGTACAACATTTATTACACAGAATTCGTGATGCATCTTTTGGCACGAATTTCGAGGCATCCGTACAACAAGGGGCACAAAAATCGAGGAGTTGACCTGTGCACAAGTACAGGAAATTTTGGCACAAATTTTGAGGAGTTTGGCTCAGATTTTGAAGTGGAAACTTGGCACGGTTTTCGAGAAAAGTCTGTATTTAATTTCTGAAATTTATGACTATTGTAAAAGACATTTTCTCAGAGCTCTGAAAATAATAAAAATCCCTCTCATTGGTTTTCCCCTTGTGGGTTTTTCCAGGGTCAAGTTTGACCAAAAATCTCTGTGCATTTATTTTATGAATATGGTGTTGCTGATATAATTTTAATTCTGCATTAAATGTTGTTCAGAATCCTCATGTTTAAGTTCTGGAATATTGTTTATATGCTTAGTATTTATGGTTGTCATAAATCTGGGTTTGGGCATTAAACACTGATAAAAATCAGCGAGACTTGAAACTGGCTAGGTTATGAAAGTTTACAATTACAACCCTAATTCCTTTACCAGAATTAGATTACAATTCAAATACATGCATGGCCTCAAGATAGCCGTGAAAAGACATGCATGTAATGGAGATAGCCATGCAAAGACATGCAAGGACATGTATAGCCATGCAAATGCATGCACGATGTGGATATAGCAATGCAAAAACATGCAAAGACTCACATCAAATACCATGAGTTACCCAATACCATGGTTTCGTAAACCACTAAAGGTAAACCCAACAATGACCAAATCAACAACTATATGACCAAGTCAAGATTAACCCAACATTCTGCCCTTTAAACTTGACTAGGGATAAACACCTACCCCCGTCAAAGTTTATAAATCGGGCATCAGGAATACAACATGCCCCCTATCACCTAGGTCTACATGTAGACTTTATACCGGTGAACAAGCAAACCAGGGGTATGCATGCCTAAATAGGTCTTACATCCATATGCTCATTTACATGTGATAAAATCCAACTCTATAAAAATAATTACAATTGCCCAAGCATGTGATGCTATGAAACATCAACCTATTACATTGCCAGCATCCCTCTTGCTCCAAATACAATTACAAAGACCAAATACTTATCTTACCACTATATTCTTGAGCAGATGATGCAAGAAGCATCTACCAGCATCCCTCCTTGCTCCAAATACAGTGAGCCAAAGCACTCATTCATCGAGTACTTATTCCTTAATGCACTTCCGCCTATGCTCCACGTCGATCCAGTTGGGTTAATCTTGATTCAATCATAGAGTCGTTGATTCAATCAATGTTGCGTTTACCGTTAATGGTTTACAGACCTATGGTATTGGGTAACCCATGGTATTTGTGTTGAAGTTTTACTTATACAGCTAGTAGTTTTTAAATTTAGAGTTGTTATTAAGTTCTTTTCAATTTACTAGACAATAATAGCATATGCAGGATCATTGAGACAAACACAATCACAAGGTACACAGCATTTTATCCTGGGAAACCCTCATGGGGGAGAAAACCCAGCGAAAACTTCCTTAATATAGATTGCCAATACAATGCCAAGATAAAAGACCAAACACTAGAGAATATCCAAGACTCAGTAATGTGCCTCTCTCTCCTTCTTCTTCCAACTGCAGCTACCTCCAAACTTGCGCACTAGATGAGTGACTTGAGTGAGTGAGATAATGAGGCGCCATCATCTCTTATGTATACTAGCTGAGGAGCGCTAGGGTTGTGTCTCTTCACTAGGCAGGGCCGACTTCTTCAACTAGTGGCTAAAACCACTTTAATTAGCCCTAGGGGCCGACTTCTCAATTAGCACCATTTAATTAGGGTTTGGCCTGTTATCCCCGATATCTAGGGATAACTAGGAGATCATGTCTCGAGGCCCACATGGTCCTAGACATGGAGTACCGAGAGCAGGAGCGACCTGAGCATGGTCCTGGAGGACCCATCTTCTTCTTCTCAGCCAGACTTATCC
>ML782121.1:323162-345374 GCA_009831015.1 Picea engelmannii | reverse complement strand
TAAAACTAGCTTAAAAATCCCATGAGCAACTTATGATGAGACAAAGCTTATTTATTGGTTGTATTTTCATATTTATGTAGCAAAGTGTTTATTTGATGTTGTTGTTGCTTTACAAGTTTAAAAAATTGAAAAAAATGAGTGTTATTGTATTTTTTTGAGATCTTGCGACATTTTCCGCCGATGTCGCCGAGAAGTTACATTCTGGACCCTCGCCAACACTTTCCCCGACACGACATATACAGCATTGCTTGAAACCATGGGAGAAAGACATAAGTGATTAGCTTTTTCTATATAGTTTTCCACTTGTTTAAATTTCTCAAAGAGTACCTCATCCAGAAGTAGATACTAGAGCCCTACCATTGTAGCACTCTAACCCTACTTGCATTGCCTATTGCATGTTTTATTTCAAATTGTCTAAGGAAAGAGAAATCGTTAGGGCCTAAGTTTCTTTACTTCCTAGCAATTATCTCTCTAGGACTTGGATGTTTGAGGCCTTGGGTTACTAACACCTCTCTCATTTTTTTCATCTCCTTTGACTAAGTATTATCATTGTTATTTCTCCCTAAGATTTGTTGCTGCTATCATTGACTCCATTACCCTAAAAAGGTACCAGTCTACTCACTACAAATGATTGATTGATCAAACAAATTTTAAACTATCTTCCTTGGAACATTTACTAATGTTTACTAACTTTAGACTAGGCTAACTCACCAACTAACCTGCTGCTGTTACAAAAGATTGTTACAGCCATCTAACAGCAGCAAATTGACCCTAAAAGTGACATGTTATGCTAGCTAGGCATTGCCAAATCCGCTTGTGACTATCTAATATCAATTTGCCTAGTTAAAGCTACTATTTCTAGTCTTTTCTCAAGCGTTTTGAAGCATAGTTATTGTGGCTGTTACAAATTTGTCATTGTTGTTGTAAACTGTTGTATTGCTGCAATTTTATATCAGCTAGTCTATTTTTGAAGAGTTCATTGTCTTATGAAGCATTAACATCATTTTGGTACTTGGAAAGTGCCCTTTTTCTATTTTGTCGTCTTGTTCTGGGCAGGTACACAATATTACTCTTTTGCTTCACCTCTATAAGACAAAACGAACCTTTAAATTTAAGTGACCTGTGAGAGGGGGGGACTTTCTTGTACTTTTGCCTGAGCCTTCTCAAAACCTCAGGGCACTGAGGACGTCTCCCCTCGGATACATTGATATACTCCTAAATAGAAAGGGGTTTCCTATTAAGGTGACAGTGATAGGTCACTTCCTGTTACGCCAATCTTGTGTCTACTTGCTTTGGGCTTTGGGCAAGTACAGATTGTGCGATAACAAAGCCCAAGCTCGTCAAGAAATTGTCAATTCTTCCATACCACGCTCTAGGAGCTTGCTTCAACCCGTACAAAGCCTTCTTCAACCTGCAGACCTGAGTCTTTCTATCTTCAACTTCAAACCCTTGAGATTGTTCTATATACACTTCATCTTCAATAACACCATTTAAGAAAGTTGTTTTCACATCCATCTGGTCTAACTTCCACTTCATCTTGGTTGCAAGAGCTATGATGGTTCTAATAGAAGTGTATCTGGCTACAGGAGCAAACGTCTCTTCATAATCAATGCCTTCCTTTTGAGAAAATCCACGAGCTACAAACCTTGCTTTATGTTTTTCAATACTTCCATCTGCAACATGTTTTATCTTGTATAACCATTTGGAAGATACCACATCTTTGTTCTTCTTTATTATTATAATCATTTAGCACATTAGCTGCATAAATAAAATCACTGAAAGAGAGACAATCATAGAAACAATAGAGACACACAGATTATCCTGGGAAACCCTCATGGGGAAGAAAACCCAGCAAAACTTCCTCGATATATATAGACCAAAGACCGAACAAAAGATCCTCCTCTACTCCTTCACTAGGAAGAGTAGCGCACCAATTAACCAAGAAATACCAAGACATAGACCAAGATCCCTCCTTGACGTCACCCCCAGTTGCAGTAGCTACTCCTCCAAGACTTGCGCACTTCTTCATAGCTGCAGAGCTAGTGTGATGAGTGTGTTCAAATGAGACACCATCCTCATATATAAATACAAGTTGTGAGGTGGCGCTAGGGTTGTGACTCTTCACTTGGTGGAGCCGACTTCTCCTAGAAGTGGCTAAAACCACTTTACAATTACTAGGGGCCGACTTTACAAATACCACCATACAAATACATGTTGACCAATCCACAAAAGGGTATTTGACCTTATAGAAGACCCGACTTGATCAATCCACAAAAGGGGATTTGATCTATACAATAATGACTCAAATATAAGTAGAATATTCTTCGAAGTTACAATAATTCAACACTCCCCCTTGACAAGAAGGGTATTCTACTGACAACATTAATAACAACTGACTGCACTCAATACATCATCAAGAGGAGGGGACATCATCATCAGCATCGTGAACATTGTCGGTCATATCTATAGGTCATCGGAAGTTTTTTGTCATCACCAACATCAGTAGAAACTGAACATCATCATCATCTGCAGCGCAGAGCTAGAGAAACATCATCATCATCAACAACATGAAGTTGGAACAGGAACATCAACATCACAACGCTGGAATAACATCATCATCATCAAGAGCATGAAGTTGGAACAACAACATCAACAGTACAAAATTGAAACATCAGCGTCTATATGTGGCAACAGAATGAGGCAGGTGCATCAACAACAACATTTGTGGTACTCTGACAAACCGTCCTTACCGGACCTTCAAGATCCACCCAGGAATCATAAGATTCCCTAGGAAATAGAATCCTAACTGAAATACCACGTGGTACTCTGACAGATTGTCCTTACCGGACCTTCGGGATCTGCCCAGGAATCATAAGATTCCCTAAGATATAAAATCCTAACTGAGCTACCACTACTGACCACAGCTAGCATATACATGCACAGGTACTCTGAAAGACCGTCCTTACCGGACCTTCAAGATCTGCCCAAGGATGATTAGTCCTCTAGGATATAAAATCCTAACTGAGCTACTCGTTGTTGGTCAAGATACCATAATATCATCAGCATCACTCCCCCTTTCGAGGGAGGTCCTTTTGGACAACACCAAGCTTGTCTCAAAAGTACTCAAATGTCACATGAGACAAAGGCTTAGTCAACACATCTGCAACCTGCTCATTTGTGCCAACATATTGGAGCTTTACAGCTCCCTTCTGCACCATGTCACGAATGTAGTAATACCTGATCTCTATGAGCTTCGTCTTATCATGGAACACTGGGTTCTCTGTCATCTTTATGCAACTATGGTTATCACATAGAATCATGGTAGCTTCCATCTCCAGATCGAACAGACCTATCAACAACTTCTGAAGCCATATGGCTTCACAACTAGTGGAGTATGTTGCAATGTACTCCGCTTCTTCTGTACTGAGAGCAATACTGGATTGCTTCCTGCTTTGCCACAAAGTCATGGCTGACCCCAAACTAAAACAGCATCATGAAGAGCTCTTTCTATCTAAAGCACTTCCAGCCCAATCTGAATCAGTATAACCATACAATCTGAAGTCATGATCTCCAGTATAACAGAGACCATAATCCAACGTACCCTTAAGGTATCTCATGACATGCTTTGGGTGAACACGTCTGGACTCCACCAGATACTGACTCAAGGTGTTCACAAAAAAGCATATATCTGGCCTAGTATTTGTCAGATACATCAACAAACCAATAATCTGTCTGTATAAAGTACCATCAACTAACTCTGACGAAGTATCAACCAGGAGCTTCAAATTCGTCTCCATGGGTGTGGCCATGGCTTTACATTCCAACATGTCAAACTTCTTCAGTATTTCAACTGCATACATCCCTTGGTTAAGTAAGATCTTTTCTGGGCTTTGCCAAACTTTAAGACCTAAGAAATAATGTATCGGGGCTAGGTCTTTCATCTCAAATTCTGCAGCGAGCTTCCTTTTGCAATCTGTGATGAGTTTTTCTTATCCTATCAAGAATAAGTCATGCACATATAGTAGCAATACAACTGGGTCATCATTCATAACCTTGAAGTAAAGATTAGAATCATCTTTACTCTTGGTAAAGCCCAAGCTCATCAGAGAACTATCAATCCTCCCATACCAAGCTCTTAGAGCTTGCTTCAACTTACAGACATGAGTCTTTCTGTCCTATACTTTGAAACCAAATTTTCACATCACATTGTACCAACCTGGTACACTTGTTCAACTGCAACTTAATCTGCACAATCATGTGCTAGCTCTATGTGCTTTCTGCAAAGCACTATCTGTCTCACTGCCTGACAATATGTCCTTTGCTCTTTCTACAACTGTTCCTCTGGGACTGGGACTCTGCACCTATAGTTGCTATGAAGCTGAGAATGATTGCTCCATTCTCACTGTAGTTGTTGAACTCTGAGAGTAGCTCCTCTACTCCATCACGATGACAGATTCATTTGCTCCCTCCAAATCTCATACTGCATCGGCTTCTTTTAATGGATCATGGTTGTTTTATATATACTTTTTCTAATTACCGGAGCAAGTGCCTCGTCATAGTATTCTCCCTCTTGCTAAGAGAATCCTCTGGACATAAATTAGGCTTTGTACATATTTATATTGTTATCTGCAACATGCTTGATCTGTTAGATCAATCTTGGAAGTCACCACTGACTTCTTTTCTAGTCTCAAGGCAAAATCAATATCCCAGTCCTTCTTACTGGCTTCCTCCTCTGTCATCGAAACAAGAGCATCTTCTCAAGAGATTTCATGTCTCCTAGAGGTTTATGAAGCTACGATCTAGTCTTCTCCACTCATGGCATGTGTCTGTCAGTCTTGGAAGACGTCTCTTTACTCATCTGATCCTCTCTAAGATCAGGTTCACTCTGAGTCTTGATTTCTTCCGAATCTACAAAAACTTCATAGTCTCTGCAAGATATACTTGGTGTTGAATACCAAGTCTTAATAAGAAAAGTTGAGTCAGACTTCAAACGAATTCTACTTCCTGTCAAGGTGGCTTCATTATCCATTGACCAAGTCTACTGTGAGTTCTATTCTAATGTTTGGTCATCTTTGGAGCCTTCAGCTCCTCATGATTTGTCTCCATATGAGATGTTCTGTATCTAGCAAAAGTAGCTTCTTCTTCTTCTTCTTCTTCTTCTTCTTCGGTATATGGATGTATACGATCATATATACAACTTGGATAGTCTGCTCCATGTCTTATCTAATATATTGCCTCCTGCAATCGTCACTATAGCTCCCTCAAGGTTATCACCTGTGACCTGCCCGGAACAAGAACAACAAGGGAGAAATAGTAGACAATAATAATACTCTTTATAATAATAATAAAACAATAGCGAGAACAATTGTCACATTAGCTTCTTTAGAGCTATCACTTGTGACATGCCTAAAACAAGGGTAAAAAATAAGAAATACAATAATAAGAAATGAGAGAAACACTCTTCTAGTGTTGTGATCAATCATTCCTCCATTGTAACCTGAAAACAAAACAAGAAGTTTCTCCTAGAGGAGATGTTAGTTATATCTAGTGAATGATTACAGTAAGCATTTATCTCAATAGTGTTCACATGCTACCAAGTATTCAATAATAAAACTTTTCAGAGATTGCTATCACAACTATAGTGTTTAGCAGTTATCAAACTTGATATGTGTAAATTTGAATCTTATCAATTTAATCAATCAAACCTAGAACCTGGAGTCTTATCCTGAAGAATGAGTGTGTTGCTTTTCTTCCGAGTCTCCTTCACTCAAGATGACAAGTACTTTCTTCAACCTGTCCTCTGTACTAAGACTATGTTATCTTGACAGAAATCTGAGTTAGGGAATAAACTCTATAATCTTAACTTTAACCAATCTAATACTTTGACATTAATTTTGACCAATGGTTAGTTTGATAACTTCAACAGATCAAAATGCAACCTGGATATTCATAAGATTACAATAATTCCATAACAAGTAGAGGCATATCAAAGTAATCAAACCTGGGATGCATAGTTCCTCTGAATGTATTGGATCTGAGATCCCTCTAGATCTACAATTGTTGTTTAGACAAAAGATCATTTCTCCTGCAAATACCCTTTAAAAAAATGATACAGTTTAAACATATGTAAGTACATACCTCTGACAGCATCGACAGGTAGTGGCACCATCCGGCAGCAGTGGCAAGCAATAACGAACCTTTAAAACTTCAAAGGTGTTGCAACTTGTAATTTAAAGGTAGCTAGAGATTTGCTAGGGTAAGGCGCAATAGAACAATAAAAATCAATCCCAACACTTCACAAAAACTTTCATTGCAACTAGTGCTGCAACTGGCATGAAGGAACTGGTACAAAGGAACCGACACTAGTGTTGAATTTAAAGCAACTGCAAGAGCCATTCTCCGAGAAGATGGCAAAGACCCTAGCCGAGATGATCTAGGGCCCCAAGTGCACTCCTGGGGTACTTGGTTTGGAACCAAACAATCAGTGCCATGGCAAAAGACCCTTGTTAGGGCCCCCAGTATATGACTGGGGTTCTTGGTCTGGGACCAAGCAGTAAAGACCCCTGAGAGGGCCCCCAGTATTTGACTGGGGTTCTTGGTCTGGGACCAAGCAGTTAAAGTCCATAGATATGTCTAGGGCCCTTGGACATGGTCCAGGGTACCTATGCCTGGGGCATGGGTTGATCCTTGGTCTTGTACCTTGGTGGATAAGACCCCAGAAATGTTTTGGGGCAACCTAATCCTTGCTCAGGTACTTTGTTGGTGCATGACTCCCTTTCAAGGTGGGCATGACCACATGAGGGATGTATCCCATATGCAATGATGATAAAGTTAATAAGGTCACCTTGAAAATGAATGGACAAGTATTGCCACCAAGCAACCCCACCTAAAACCCCTTTACTCTTGCTTGTGTTTATTTGGGGCTTTGTTTTTGTCTTAAGGGTTAATGTAAAATATTAATTAAATATTTTAATTATAACATGTTTAAATTAATTTTTATATTAATTAAAACAATTTATTTTTAATTATTATTACCCTTATTTTACCCTAGCCTAAAAGTATAAATAGAGGCCTACCCTCTACCCTTCTAATACACACACTCTTATGTTATTTTTCAAAACAGAGCGGACTTCCTCCTTGCTTGTTGCGGCCTCTCTTCTGCAACAGTAACTGTCATTGTCTAGTGATTTTCGGCCCGCTCTTTCTGCTTAAGTTTATTGTTGTCTACTTCCGGTGTGGGGTTGATGCAAGGGCTATTGTTGGACTGTTCTATGGTGTAGCATCTGAAGCTGCCATCCTTTCTAGTTGGGTCGTGGCCCCCTTCTCACAAATCTGGCCTCCCTCCATTGGGCCATGGCCTTCTGCTCACAGATCTGGCCTCCCTTCTTTGGGTCGTGGCCTCTCCTCACCGATCTGGCTGATATACATTGGGTCGTGGTCTACCTTGCACAGATTTGTCTACCTTCACTAGGACGTGGCCTCTCCTTCACAGATCTGGCCTTTATCCATTGAACCGTGCCCTCTGACTGTGTATTCAAGACAGTCGTACCCTTTTGGCACAAGGGTTTTATCTGTTGGAAAGTTCTGTGGGTACAAGGGTTTGATCACAGAATTTTTCTATGTGGTGTTTTAAGTGGTGGCAAGAAAGTCCTTTCATCTCTAGGAAGAGATCTAACCTATATGGTAGATCTATGAACCTGACTTTTTCTGAGCATATATTCAATGGATCTTCATCACCTATGTGTGGTTGCTCTCCTTCAAAAATTTGAGGTAAGTCTTCCAGGTAAGATCTTCTAGTTAGATCTGTAAGTTGTTATTTATCTTCTAAAAGTTTATCATTAATTAGATCTGTGGTCTGAAACTTAGATCTAATTCTATCTGAACCCTGCTCCTAGTTTAGATCTTTTTCAGATCCACTAAAGTAGATCAATTTCTTCAATCAGATCTATTCTTGATTTAAATTTGTTTCAGATCCAGTAAGCCTGTATCTGTAGTATTTTATGTCTTAATGATCTAATGTTTACTGACTAGGAGATAGATCACTGTTTGAGTTCTTAGTCTGATCAGATCTGAGTATTGTGTGTTCTTAAAATTGGTTAACAATTCTGGATCTATAGTTATATTCTAGTTGCTATTCTAGCTGATTTTTAAAAAAGACATCTCTATTCTACATTACTTCTCTATTTCTAACATGGTATCAGAGCTAAGGGTGTGAAAAGAGCTCAAAAATATAATCTTGAGCCTACACAGATCCACTGTTAGGGTTGTTTTGCAGAGATCAGCAACACCTAAACTAATCCAGATCTCAGCGTGGCTTCCTCATCAGTTAAAGTTGAAGACAGACTTGTAGGGGCTGCAAACTTTAATGCTTGGAAATACAGAATAATAAACATTCTTGAAGAGAATGATCTAGAAGAGTTGATCTCCAGGGAGATTGAAGAACCCACCTCAAACACAGCCAAGGCAGCATACAAAAGGAAACAGACCAAGGCTAAAAAAATCATTTTTTATTCTATCAAAGACAACATGATGCCCATCATTGGTCATCTAAGAACTGCCAAAGATTGTTTTGATGCCTTGGCAAACCTCTATGAAAAGAAGGCACCAACTCATAAAAGAATTTTGAAAAAACAATTACGTACCTTGAAAATGGGAAAGGATGATACAGTTGCGACTTTCTTCTCTAAGATTGCACAAACCAAAGATCAGCTTATTGCAATTCGTGTTCCTGTAGATGATGATGATCTTGTTCAAACAACTTTTGATGGACTTCCTGTTTCTTGGGGAGTTTTTCTTGCATCCATAAATGGAAGAGAATCCCAACCTAATTTTGAAAGATTGTGGCATGACTGATTAGAAGAAGAAGGAAGACTAAACAGCAGAAATGATTATTCAATTCTAAAAGATCGTGCCCTTGCAGCAAAGACCAAGAAATTGAAGAAGTTCCCTAAATCAAAAGGCAAAGGTAAGAAACCCCAAGGTAAGCTATCTCATCTCAATCCTCATTTATCTAAAGTTAAATGTTTTAACTGCAATAAGATAGGACATTATGCAAGAGATTGTAGGAGTCCTCCCTCTCAGTAGAAAAGAAGAGGAAGATTCCAAGCTTCAGTTGCCACTGAAGAGGCTAAACCCCAAGAGGAGCCTCAAAGAAGGCAAACCAGGGTTGCCACCAAAGAGCAAGAACAACAAAAGGAATATTATCTCATCTCAACTCTTTCCGGCACTATCACCAAGTCAGAAGAGATTTGGCTAATAGACAGCGGTGCTTCCAGACACATGACAGGCTTCAAACGAAACCTTGCAAACTATCAAGACAAGAAACTCAAGGCAAAGGTTGAACTAGGTGATGATGGCACCTATGATATAAAAGGTTTTGGATCTACCTCCTTCCAGTTTCACTCAGGTAATATCTTTCACATTGATGAAATTCTTTATGTACCTGGTCTAAAGAAAAATTTAATCTTTGTTCCAGTTTTAGAAAGTAAAGGTTACTCAGTAGCTTTCTCCAAAGGAAAGGCCCTCTTGTGGTCCTCAAATGAAGATTTAAGTACTGCTATAACTATTGGAACTCGTGAAAGTGGACTTTATAAGATTTCAAGTCAGGTTGTTCGAGCTCTAGTTCACGAGACGATCAATCCCTGCAAGCTTTGGCACAGAAGACTTGGACATCTCAACTACAACGCACTTCCAGGTTTGCAAAAGATGGTGACAGGTATGCCAGTATTTTCTGTTGAGCATGATAGTGTTTGTAAAGGTTGTTCACTTGGTAAGAATACAAAGAAACCCTATCCTCTCAGTAATAGAAAGTCAAATGGAATTTTGGATTTAATTCATTCCGATCTTTGTGGGCCCATGTCTGCACCGTCTATGAATGGTTGTATTTATTATATCATTTTTATTGATGATTGTTCACGTAAAACTTGGACTTATTTCTTAAAAACTAAAGATGAATCTTTTAGCAGATTTCAAGATTTCAAGAATCTTGTTGAAAATCAAAGAGGAAGACACATCCGAGTTTTCAGAACAGATAATGGTAAAGAATTTGACTCCTTCAAATGCGACGAACTCTGTCGGGCTTTTGGAATTAAGAGGGAGCTAACTGTGCCATACAACCCTCAGTAGAATGGGGTTGTTGAAAGAAAGAATAGAACTATCTGTGAAGCAGCCAGGGCCATGATGCATGACCAAAACTTACCTTTATCGCTTTGGGCCGAGGCTGCCTGTACTGCAGCCTACATTCAGAATAGATGTCCACACAAAGCCCTTGAAGCGAAAACTCCTGAAGAAGTTTTCACCGGAAGTAAGCCCTCAGTTGATCACTTAAGAATCTTTGGCAGTCTAGTCTATACACATTCCAAAAGAGAAGAGGACTAAGCTAGAGCCCTCCGGAAAGATAGGAACTTTTATGGAATACAGTGAAACCTCAAAAGCTTACAGGATTTATATCCCTGGTCAAAAGTTCATCAAAGTAAGCAGAGACGTGACTTTTCATGAAGAAACAACTTTTCGTCGAGCCGGAGAACTTCTATATGAATCAGAGGAGCGGGAAGCTCCACCACTTGATCCTTCAAATTCTCCTCTTCCAGATGAGCAGAGGGAGGAAACCTCAGAACTTCCAGTGGATCCCTCAAGGGACATTGTTGAGTTTTCAATGGAAATACCTCCTATTAAAAGGAAACCAGCTTGGTGCCGAGAAATATTGAAAGAAGCAGAAAAGCATTCAGCTCCTAAGGGCACCTTCAGAGAAAGCAAGAAACCAAATAAGTACTCCGGTCTCATAGCTCATTTAAACACTGTGATTGATTCAGAACCTTCCACATTTGTTGAAGCCTCCAAACATCAAGTGTGGAAAGATGCTATGAATGAAGAATATGATTCTATTTTAAAGAATGATGTATGGACCGTAGTTCCTAGACCTCATGGCAAATCAGTAGTAACTTCAAAATGGCTTTATAAGATAAAGCATGCAGCAGATGGCAGTATTGAGAAATACAAGGCGATATTCGTGGCTCGTGGTTTCTCTCAGAAAGAAGGAATTGACTACGACGAGATTTTTGCTCCAGTTGCCAGGTATACTTCAATTAGGATTATTATCTCTCTTGCAGCAGTTTTTGGTTGGAAACTTCATCAGATGGATGTTAAAACTGTTTTTCTTAACGGTGAAATTGAACAAGAAGTATACATAGAGCAGCCTGAAGGTTTCATGATACATGATACTAGATCTCATGTGTGCAAATTCAAGAAAGCCCTGTACGGGTTAAAACAAGCTCTGAGAGCTTGGTATGGTAGAATAGACAGTGTTCTACAAAGTCTTGGATTCACCAAGAGTATAGCAGATCCAAATCTTTATATAAAGATTGTACAAAATCATCTAGTTATCCTAATCTTATACGTGGATGATTTGTTCCTCACTGGGGAGGAAAACTTGATAGCTCAGACTAAGGGGGAGCTTTCTGCAAAGTTTGAAATGAAAGACTTGGGGCTCATGCACTATTTTTTGGGCTTGGAGGTTTGGCGGAAACCAGGAGAGATCTTTCTCTCACAAGGTAAATATGCAGTTGATGTACTTCACAGATTTGGCATGATGGACTGCAAGTCCATGACAACTCCAATGATCTCTAACCTAAAGAAACTACAAGATCAAGTTACAGGTTCAAATCCAGAAGACCCCACTTTATATCGGCAGATCATTGGGTCTTTGATGTATCTCATACATACGAGACCAGACATCTGTTATGCGGTAAATGCTCTTAGCCAGTTCATGTGTGAACCAAAGCATATACATATGGTTGTTGTGAAGCATATTCTGAGATATGTTCGGGGAACTATACCTTATGGTCTCAGATACACTTCCAGTGGAGGTGTAATGCTCCATGGTTTTACAGATTCAGATTGGATGGGCAGTACAATGGATCGGAAGAGCACTTCCGGATATTGTTTCAGTTTGGGTTCGGCAATGATTTCCTGGTCCAGCAAGAAATAGGGCTTTGTAGCCCAAAGCACTGCAGAAGCATAATACATTGCTGCAAGTGCTGCTAGCAGAGAAGCAGTGTGGCTTAGGAAGCTACTCTCAGACTTGTTCAGTTCAGAGCTTGAACCCAGAGTCATTCACTGTGACAATCAGAGTTGTATAAAGCTCACCGAGAATCCAGTGTTTCACGACAGATCAAAACACATTGAGATGAGATACCACTATGTCCGGGACATGGTTCAGAAGAACGTCCTCAGCATTCAGTATGTTTCGACTGCAGAACAGACGGCAGATATTTTTACCAAGCCACTGTCACTGACAAAGTTTGTATACTTTCATGACAAGCTTGGTGTAGCTGAGAATGCCTCTCTTGATGAGAGGGAGTGTTGAATTTAAAGTAGCTGCAAGAGCCATTCTCCGGGAGGATGGCAAAGACCCTAGCCGAGATCTAGGGCCCCCAGTGCACTCCTAGGGTACTTGGTCTGGAACCAAACAATCAGTGCCATGGAAAAAGACCCTTGTTAGCACCCCCAGTATATGATTGGGGTTCTTGGTCTAGGACCAAGCAGTAAAGACCCCTGAGAGGGCCCCCAGTATTTGACTGGGGTTCTTGGTCTGGGACCAAGCAGTTAAAGTCCCTAGATATGTCTAGGGCCCTTGGACATGGTCCAGGGTACCTATGCCTGGGGCATGGGTTGATCCTTGGTCTTGTACCTTGGTGGATAAGACCCCAGAAATGTTCTGGGTCAACCTGATCCTTGCTCAGGTACTTTGTTGGTGCATGACTCCCTTTGAAGGTGGGCATGACCACATGAAGGATGTATCCCATATGCAATGATGATAAAGTTAATAAGGTCACCTTGAAAATGAATGGACAAGTATTGCCACCAAGCAACCCCACCTAAAACCCCTTTACCCTTGCTTGTGTTTGTTTGGGGCTTTGTTTTTGTCTTAAGGGTTAATGTAAAATATTAATTAAATGTTTTAATTATAACATGTTTAAATTAATATTTATATTAATTATAACATGTTTAAATTAATATTTATATTAATTATAACATGTTTAAATTAATATTTATATTAATTAAAACATGTTATTTTTAATTATTATTACCCTTATTTTACCCTAGCCTAAAAGTATAAATAGAGGCCTACCCTCTACCCTTCTAATACACACACTATGTTATTTTTCAAAACAGGGCGGACTTCCTCCTTGCTTGCTACGGCCTCTCTTCTGCAACAGTGACTGTGATTGTCTAGTGATTTTCGGCCCTCTCTTTCTGCTTAAGTTTATTGTTGTCTACTTCTGGTGTGGGGTTGATGCAAGGGCTATTGTTGGACTGTTCTATGGTGTAGTATCTGAAGCTGCCATCCTTTCTAGTTGGGTCGTGGCCTTCTTCTCACAAATCTGGCCTCCCTCCATTGGGTCGTGGCCTTCTGCTCACAGATATTGCCTCCCTTCTTTGGTCGTGGCCTCTCCTCACCGATCTGGCTGATATACATTGGGCCGTGGTCTACCTTGCACAGATTTGTCTCCCTTCATTTGGACGTGGCCTCTCCTTCACAGATCTGGCCTTTATCCATTGAGTCGTACCCTTTGACTGTGTATTCAAGACAGTCGTACCCCTTTGGCACAAGGGTTTTATCTGTTGGAAAGTTCTGTGGGTACAAGGGTTTGATCACAGAATTTTTCTGTGTGGTGTTTTAAGTGGTGGCAAGAAAGTCCTTTCATCTCTAGAAAGAGATCTAACCTATATGGTAGATCTATGAACCTGACTTTTTCTGAGCATATATTCAGTGGATCTTCATCACCTATGTGTGGCTGCTCTCCTTCAGAAATTTGAGGTAAGTCTTCCAGGTAAGATCTTCTAGTTAGATCTGTGAGTTGTTATTTATCTTCTAAAAGTTTAACATTAATTACATATGTTGTCTGAAACTTAGATCTAATTCTATCTGAAACCCTGCTCCTAGTTTAGATCTTTTTCAAATCCACTAAAGTAGATCAATTTCTTCAATCAGATCTATCCTTGATTTAAATTTGCTTCAGATCCAGTAAGCCTGTATCAGTACTATTTTTTGTCTTGATGATCTAATGTTTACTGACTAGGAGATAAATCACTGTTTGAGTTCTTAGTCTGATCAGATCTGAGTATTGTGTGTTCTTAAAATTGGTTAACAGTTCTGGATCTATAGTTATGTTCTAGTTGTTATTCTAGCTTATTTTTTAAAAAGACATCTCTATTCTGCATTACTTCTCTATTTCTAACAACTGGAACTGCAACTGATACTACAACTGCAACTTAGGGTTTTATGTGGAAACCCTAATTTCTCAAACTTCAAATTTCGGAATTTTGATCCAGGGACTAGATGTGCCCTCCTAGGGCAAGTTCCTAGGTGTGGTTACTTTCTCCAGCGTCCTCCTCAAACAAGGAAAACATCACACTTAGGGTTTATGCAGAAACCCTAATTTTGCAGCATCTGCAATACTAAAACTGAATCTTGGAGAGGGAGCATTGAAGCTAGCCACTTCTTATAAACAGTGAGTTGGTCTCTTTCAGCCCTGATCTGATACCATATTGAAGTTTTACTTATACAGCTAGTAGTTACGGTTCTTCTTTATTATTATAATCATTTAGCACATTAGCTACATAAATAAGATCATTGAAAGAGAGGCAATCACAGAAACAATAGAGACACACAGATTATCCTGGGAAACCCCCATGGGGAGGAAAACCCAGCAAAACTTCCTCAATATAGATAGACCAAAGACCGAACAGAAGATCCTCCTCTACTCCTTCACTAGGAAGAGTAGCGCAACACTTAACCAAGAAATACCAAGACATAGACCAAGATCCCTCCTTGACATCACCCCCAGTTGCAGCAGTTACTCCTCCAAGACTTGCGCACTTCTTCATAGATGCAGAGCTAGTGTGATGAGTGTGTTCAAATGAGACATCATCCTCATATATAAATAAAAGTTGTGAGGTGGCACTAGGGTTGTGACTCTTCACTTGGTGGAGCCGACTTCTCCTACAAGTGGCTAAAACCACTTTACAATTACTAGGGGCCGACTTTACAAATACCACCATACAAATACATGTTGACCAATCCACAAAAGGGGATTCGATCTTATACAAGACCCCACTTGATCAAACCACAAAAGGGGATTTGATTTATACAATAATGACTCAAATATAAGTAGAATATTCTTCTAAGTTACAATAATTCAACAATTTGATGCGAGTCTTTGCATGGCTATCTCCACTACATGCATGTCTTTTCACGGCTATCTCGAGGCCATGCATATCTTTGCATTGTAATCTAATTCTAGTAGAGGAATTAGGGTTGTAATTGGTGAAGCATATTTATTGGCTTGAGATACTCCATTGTAAGAAGCCTCAAGTGGCTAGTGTTGGCCTAGCTTGGTTGGTTTGGCCAAGGTCAATAGATATCTATTGAGGTGTTGGTTCTCCCGCTTAAGGGTTTCCAGGATAAATATTGGCTCTATGTGCATGTTTTCTTGTTGTGTTATTTCTCTCTCAGTTTTTAACATGGTATCAAAGCTGGGCAGACCTGGACTCTACAACAAGAATGGTTTGATGTTGAGATCCATGCTTATGAAATTGTTGGTAAAGGGAGTGACCTATGAAAGAATGATATGCACACAAATTGAAGTGATGGTTCATCGGTTTATGAACCATGATGAATGACACGTGGAAATGGAGCATAGGCAGAAGCGCATTGAGGATGACATACTCGGTGAATGAGTGCTTTGGCTCACTGTATTTAGAGCAAGGAAGGATGTCGGTAAAGAAGTTGGTAGATGCTTCTTGCATCATTTGCTAAGGCATACAGTGGATCGACATGGAGCATATGCAGAAGTGCATTAAGGAATATTTACTCAGTGAATGAGTGCTTTGGCTCATTGTATATGGAGCAAGGAGGGATACTGGAACAGAAGTTGGAAGATGCTTATTGCATCATGTGCTCCAGCATACTTTAGTAAAATTAGCACTTGGTCTATGTAATTGTATTTTGGAGCAGGAGGGATGCTTGCAATAATATAGGTTGATGTTTCATAGCATCATGTGATCGGGCATACAATTGTAATTATTTTTATGGAGTTGAATCTTATCACATGTAAATGGGCATATGCTTGTAAGACCTATTTAGGCATGTGTACCCTTGGTTTGATGGTTCACTAGTATAAAGTCTAGATGTAGACCTCAATGATAGGGGGGGCATGTTGTATTCCTGATACCCGGTTTATAAACTTTGATGGGGTAGGTGTTTATCCCAAGTCAAGTTTAAAGGGGGGAATGTTGGATTAATCTTACTTGCTCATAGAGTCATTGATTCGGTCATTGTTGAGTTTACCGTTATTGTTTTACGGGCCCATGGCATTTGATGTGAGTCTTTGTGTGTCTTTGCATAGCTATCTCCACACCATGCTTGTCTATGCATGGCAATATCCACTCTATGCATGTCTTTACATGGCTATCTCAAGGTCATGCATGTCTTTGCATTGTAATCTAATTTCGATAAAGGAATTAGGGTTGTAATTGATGATGTCTATTTAATGGCTTGAGACACTCCATTGTAAGAAGCCTCTAGTAGCCTCAAGTAGTCGGTATTGGCCTGGCTTAGCCAATTTGGCCAAGGTTAATAGATATCTATGGAGGTCTTGGTTCTCCCGGTTAAGGGTTTCCAGGATAAATATTGGCTCTATGTGCATGCTTTCTTGTTGTGTTATTTCTCTCTCATTTTTTAACACACATCAGCCTCAATTCACAATGCCCTCAAAAAATTCACCTTTCTTTGTTCCAAGAACCGCAGCTATGGCAGAACCTTCTCTTAAGTCAGTCGTTAAAATATGGGACAAGCAAGAAGCATACAAGCTCATGGGTAGATTCTTTCTATGGAGTGACATTCCTTTCAGCATTGCCAAGAACAACCCATTCTACCAGTCTATGTTTGATGTTGTTGTTATTGTTAGCCTAGGGTACAAGGCTCCTACCTATGACAAGTTGAGAAAACCTATCCTTCAAAGTGAAAAGCTTGAATCTCACAGATTGGAGGAGCTTAAGAAATCATGGGAAGTCACCGGATGCACCATGATGTCCAATAGTTGGATTGATAGGAAGGGCAAGATCCTTCTTAATGTCTTGACAATGTTCATTAAATATGTCGATGCATCTGCACATGTTAAAGATTCAACATTATTATGTGAGTTGTTGGATGGGTTCATCTAAGAGATAGGTCCTCAAAGTGTTGTCCAAGTCATAATGGATAACGCTACTAATTATGCGATTGCTAGCAAATTGTTTATGTTGAGGTATTTGACCTTGTTTTAGACTCCTTGTGCCACCCATTGAATTGATTTGATTTTAGAGGATATGGGCAACTTTTATTATATCAAGGATTCAATGAATCGACTAGGAGCATCACAAAATTTATATATAATCATGCATTTGTTCTGAGCTTGATGAGAAAATTCATAGGTAACAAGGAGTTGGTGCCTCCCACAATCACACGTTTTTCCATTAGCTTCATTTCTCTCTAGTCTCCCTTGACTTGTATCTCAAAGGTGAACACGGTGTTTCTTTCAGACAAGTGGCATGCTTTATCATTTAGCACTAAACTGGAGCGGCAGGCCATAACTAGGCTAGTATCATACCAAGACAACTTTTGGGAACGAGTAGAGGAGGTGTGCGCCATTAATGAACCTTTGGTAAAGGTTCTTCTCTTGGTTGATGGAGACCACCCAGGAATGGACTACTTGTATGAGGCAATGGATAGGGCCAAGGAATCCATCCGTACCTACTATGATGATAGGGGGGATAAGGGATATGGAAATCGATTATTGACATGGAAGATGACTGATGATTGATGGAACAATACACTCCATCACCCCATTCATGATAATGAGATACATTTATTATATATTTTGATGATATTTTGAGTCTGGGGAGTTGAGACTCAGTTCAAGATTTAGTATTGATGTGTGATGTATCACTTGACATCTTATATATCAATTTTCTTTCATATTTACGTGGCAATGCATTTATTTGATGTTGTTGCTTTAAATGTTTAAAAAATTGAAAAAAAAAGGAATATTTTTGTATTTTTTCAATTTGTCGATATATTCCGATATTTTACCTAATGTTACCGATAAGTTTCTTTCTAGACCCTCAACGATATATGTATTGACACATTGTTTGCAACCAATCTATGAGATCTAGAATCAACCAAGCCATTATCAAGTTCATCCTTAAGGCAAGATACTTGGAGTTGATTACTAGTTGGAGTCCCATCACACTACTTCACACATCTTACAAAATTGTGGACAAAGTATTGGCCTTGCATATCAAGGATGTCCTTCCAAAGATTGTTCGCCCTGAATAGACAAGGTTTATTTGTGGGCAATACATTCTAGATAATGTCATAGCAATCTAGGAAGACATGGAATGGGCTCGGTCTTCCGGCCGTGACAATCTATTTACTAAAATAGACTTTGAGAAAGCTTGTGAGTACAATGGCCCTTCATCCTGGTGATACACGAAGCTCTGGGGTTTAGTCCTACCTTTATTGGCAATGTTAAAACTTAAAACCCTCTCTGTGAACTCTTCAACTTGCCTCTATATCACCAAAAGAAAATATGAAGTCATTGGACTCTTTCAATGGATTAGGAAAGGTTACCCTCTAGCCCCAACCTTGCATGTTCTAGCCATTGAAGCCCTAGGGTACTTGTTGTGCACGAACGTTAACATAGGGTTGATTAAAGGAAATCCCCACCCTATAACTAAATTATTGATTAATGGCCATTCTATTGATTACTCATTCCTAACGATCTTCAAAGACCAAACTTCTTGGTTTAACACTATTGAATGCCTAGATACCTTTTGTGTGGCCTCTGATTCAAATATCCAGTGGGCTAAAACACAATCTTACCTACAAATCCAATGGCTTATTCCTGATTTGTTGGCCTCACTTCACTAGTCATGGATTTAACCTAGACAAATTTTCACGTTTTTAGGTATTCCCTTTACGTTCTGGGCATCTCCTCAAGATCTCTACAAGGTAGTGCTTATGAGGATGGAGAAGAAAATAAACAAATGGATTAGAAAGCTCCTTGCCCTGGCTGCAAAATTTCAAACGAGCACATTTCATCAAAGTCTAACCAAAAGTGACATTAAATGGGGAAAAGTGACTAAGAGGTAAAGTGAACGTCTAATTAGACTAGAAAGGGGGTTTAAAGCAGTGTTTTAAAAACCGGCGAACCGGAACCGGAACTGGCCGGTTTTACCAGTTCGAATCGGTCAATAAACCGAACTACCCGCCCGGTTTATGACTGAACCAAACGGTTCCGTCCAGACCAGCTGTTGTGATTGGTTTTTAATGCTTCCCATGGTTTATTGAATTTTGCCAATTTTGTCAATGATTTTTCCAATGCCGATGTTTTTGAACCCTCGATGACAATGGTTTAGACAATTCTCAATCTCACTCAATATTATTATGGTTGTGGAAACTCAAGTCCCTTGACATTGTTCCTTACCAGTTGAACATTCTTAACTTATCATCAATGCAAAAGAAATTAAACAAAGGTTCTCCAAGACTATGAAATCCTTGATATGGAAATGCTATCATTTCCTCAAAAGGGGTCCTAGGATAAGATTTGTGACATTTTTTGGATCATATCAATAACTAAGCAACCCAACTAAAGTCGTTAAAGCAATATAAGAGATACATCAAAGCCTCAAAACAAGGAATTTTGGATTGTTATAAAGTTGGAAGTGATGGCCTCAATCTTGCAGATGAAAAAAAAAAAACATTATATGTCAATTGGTTCACGCCTTAGTAGACTTTGTCGAAATGCCAAGAGAAGATATGCAAATACCCAATCCACAACCACAAACAAAACTAGGAGTTAGAAACCATGTTCCAAATAAAAATGATTATCATATAACATAGTTGTTCACACTTTGTTTATAGACTAGGCTATGAACATTATAATCCATAATGATGACCATCTAAGGTTGTTTAAAAAAAGAAACCAACAAATAATTACAAAAGTAGAGATGGAGGGCCAACCCCAAGAAAATGTATGCTACACATAAAATGAACTATAGCCTCCTTAATTATGTATTTACTATTTATGTTCCGATCTCTAAATATGTATTGCACTTGGTGGCATTTTGATATATTCATGAGCATACTTTGGATATGTTGTCTCTAATTGTCTCTAATGCTTTGGAAACATGATTTAAAATCTTAAAAATGTATTTTTTTCATTAAAATTTTACTGGTTCAACCAGTTCATTACCGGTTCTTGTTCCTGTTCCGGTTGGACCCTAGACCAGTTCTGGTTTTTAAAACTATGGTTTAAAGTGACTTAAGTGAATAATTAATCATAACTTAAGGAAAAGTCACTTAAGCTATGCATGTCAACAGAGAATTACACAGAGGAGGGATAAAAGGGATGAGTTCGACCTAATTCCTCATTCTTGATGATTATTGAGTTGTGAAACAGGTTCCAGAGGAGAGAAGTCTACCTCCATTGTTTTGTGGGTTTCTGGAGGAAACGACCACCACAGATTGGTTTCGATGTTAAGAGACACACCCTAGCTATAGGGAGGACCACACAAGTTCTTCATCAATATTCAGCAGCAATATACAGATCCAGAGCAACCAGGGTGCACTTCAACAGGGTGAGGGCGTGAGGGTTTGAAAGGCATTGGGAGTTAGCTATTGGAGAAATTTATATTTTTCGCACTCTAGTTCAATGGGAGTTAACTGACTAGTTCTATTTTGGACTTTCTATTTTAGATCATCACTATTATGCTATTATGCATGCATGCATTCTGCTATTATGGAATGTTATGTCCTAGATATGAGTGTATTCCACTCATTCATTGTATGAGTATCATATTGATCATCATCTATGTATCAATCATCATCTCATTGGAGTAGTGTGAATATATTTTCTCATTCTTCCATATTGAATCTCTCTTCCTTTCTTGATAAGCTTTGTTTGTACTTGCTTTAGCTAGATCTCCTGTGTAGGTTTCGATGAAACATTGACATAGTATTAGAGCTACGTTGCTTGGAGCAAGCCAAACAAGCCAAAGAATAAAGAAAATTTGAGTTTCGACGAGCAAAATTCGTAGTCATCCATCTCGACAATGATTTCTCCCAAAATATTAACTTTTTGAGGAAACGGCTTACTTAGGAAGTAAATTGACCATTCTGCAAGTGGGTTTTCAACCGTTTGGCAAAATTCTTCACCGTTTGCTCAGAAAGTAAGCCGGAAGATCGCCTCCTGAAACTGATATGAATCCGTGGTCGTACCTTTCTACAGTGATTTCTCCCAAAATATTACCTTTTTGAGGAAACAGCTCGCGAGAGAAGTAAATCGACCCATTCAACCGTTTGGCGAGATTCCTCACTGTTTTCTCAGAAAGTAAGTCGAAAGATCGTCTCCTAAAACCGATACAAAATTTCACTTAAAGTGCCCTTTTTACAGTAATTTCTTAGTTTTTCACTTACAGATTGAGAGTAAATTTTTAGGGGTTCTCAGAAAAAGTGGCAGAGATGGATAGGACACCTATTATACAGTCAAACTTGGTGGTAATCCTCACACCATAAAATTATTTTGATTGGAAGCCCAAGGCAAAATTCAAACTCAGAAGGAAAGGATTGTACAACTTGACAATGGGGACAGAAACAAAACCTACATCAACAATTGAGAAGATGAGATGGGTGAACCGAAAGGATGAAGCCATAGGACTTCTTCTTGAATTGATTTCGACTGATCTATGGTTTCATGTTACCGCATGCAAGACTCCAAACGAGATCTGGACCACCTTGGAAAGTTTGTTTGGAAAGCAGGATGAGATGAGAGATCATATGCTTGAGGTAGAGTTGAATACTTTGGATCCTAAAAGTTTTGATAATATACAGGATTTCTTTACTAAGTTTAAATCTTTGATATTGAGCTTAGCAACTTGTGGTATTGATAAGTCTAAACTGTTAGATTTTCAATGAGCTATGGCTCATGTATCTCCTTTAAATTTTTTGTTTAACTATAACTTGAATCATAACTACTGCAGCAAACCAAGATCACAAGAAGAATAACCATGCACAAGAACACAAGAAGTATCCTAGGAAACCCTTCTCAACAAGGGAAGAAAACCCAGCCAATCCTTTGCTATATTCCTCAAGAGAAAGACCTCCCACAC
>ML782121.1:239850-263453 GCA_009831015.1 Picea engelmannii | reverse complement strand
CAGGTCACTGGGGACATCTCCCCTCGGGTACATTGATATACTCCTAAATAGAAAGGGGTTTCCTATTAAGGTGACAGTGATAGGTCACTCCCTGTTACGCCAATCTTGTGTTTACTTGCTTTGGGCTTTGGAAAAGTACAGATTGTGCGATAACAAAGCCCAAGCTTGTCAAGAAATTGTCAATTCTTCCATACCAAGCTCTAGAAGCTTGCTTCAACCCGTACAAAGCCTTCTTCAACCTGCAGGCATGAGTCTTTCTATCTTCAACTTCAAACCCTTGAGGTTGTTCTATATACCCTTCATCTTCAATAACACCATTTAAGAAAGTTGTTTTCACATCCATCTGGTGTAACTTCCACTTCATCTTGGTTGCAAGAGCTATGATGGTTCTAATAGAAGTGTATTTGGCTACAGGAGCAAACGTCTCTTCATAATCAATGCCTTCCTTTTGAGAAAATCCATGAGCTACAAACCTTGCTTTATGTTTTTCAATACTTCCATCTGCAGCATGTTTTATCTTGTATAACCATTTGGAAGATACCACATCTTTGTTCTTCTTTATTATTATAATCATTTAGCACATTAGCTGCATAAATAAAATCACTGAAAGAGAGACAGTCATAGAAACAATAGAGACACACAAATTATCCTGGGAAACCCTCATGGGGAAGAAAACCCAGCAAAACTTCTTCGATATATATAGACCAAAGACCAAACAGAAGATCCTCCTCTACTCCTTCACTAGGAAGAGAAGAGCACCACTTAACCAAGAAATACCAAGACATAGTCCAAGATCCCTCCTTGACGTCACCCCCAGTTGCAGTAGCTACTCCTCCAAGACTTGCGCACTTCATAGCTACAGAGCTAGTGTGATGAGTGTGTTCAAATGAGACACCATCCTCATATATAAATACAAGTTGTGAGGTGGCGCTAGGGTTGTGACTCTTCACTTGGTGGAGCCGACTTCTCCTAGAAGTGGCTAAAACCACTTTACAATTACTAGGGGCCGACTTTACAAATACCACCATACAAATACATGTTGACCAATCCACAAAAGGGTATTTGATCTTATAAAAGACCTGACTTGATCAATCCACAAAAGGGGATTTGATCTATACAATAATGACTCAAATATAAGTAGAATATTCTTCAAAGTTATAATAATTCAACACTCCCCCTTGACAAGAAGGGTATTCTACTGACAACATTAATAACAACTGACTGCACTCAATACATCATCAAGAGGAGGGGACATCGTCATCAGCATCGTGAACATTGTCGGTCATATCTATAGGTCATCGGAAGTTTTTTGTCATCATCAACATCAGTAGAAACTAAAGATCATCATCATCTGCAGCACGGAGCTAGAGAAACATCATCATCATCAACAACATGAAGTTGGAACAGGAACATCAACATCACAAAGCTGGAATAACATCATCATCATCAAGAGCATGAAGTTGGAACAACAACATCAACAGTACAAAATTGAAACGTCAGCATCTATATGTGGCAACAGAATGAGGCAGGTGCATCAACAACAACATCTGTGGTACTCTGACAAACCGTCCTTACCGGACCTTCGAGATCCACCCAGGAATCATAAGATTCCCTAGGAAATAGAATCCTAACTGAAATACCACGTGGTACTCTGACAGACTGTCCTTACCAGACCTTCAGGATCTACCAAGGAATCATAAGATTCCCTAAGATATAAAATCCTAACTGAGCTACCACTATTGACCATAGTTGGCATATACATGCATAGGTACTCTGAAAGACCCTCCTTACTGGACCTTCGAGATCTGCCCAAGGATGATTAGTCCTCTAGGATATAAAATCCTAACTAAGCTACTCATTGTTGGTCAGGATACCATAATATCATCAGCATTACTCCCCCTTTCGAGGGAGGTCCTTTCGGACAACACCAAGCTTGTCTCAGAAGTACTCAAATGTCACATGAGACAGAGGCTTAGTCAACACATCTGCAACCTGCTCATGTGTGCCAACATATTGAAGTTTTACAGCTCCCTTCTGCACCATGTCACGAATGTAGTGATACCTGATCTCTATGAGCTTCGTCTTATCATGGAACACTGGGTTCTCTATCATCTTTATGCAACTCTGGTTATCACATAGAATCATGGTAGCTTCCATCTCCAGATAGAACAGACCTATCAACAACTTCCGAAGCCATATGGCTTCACAACTGGTGGGGCATGCTGCAATGTACTACGCTTCTTCCGTACTGAGAGCAACACTGGATTGCTTCCTGCTTTGCCACGAAGTCATGGCTGACCCCAAACTAAAACAGCATCATGAAGAGCTCTTTCTATCTAAAGCACTTCCAGCCCAATCTGAATCTGTATAACCATACAGTCTGAAGTCATGATCTCCAGTATAACAGAGACCATAATCCATCGTACCCTTAAGGTATCTCATGACATGCTTTGAGTGAACATGTCTGGACTCCACCAGATACTGACTCAAGGTGTTCACAAAAAATCATATATCTGGACTAGTATTCGTCAGATACATCAACGAACCAATAATCTGTCTGTATAAAGTACCATCAACTAACTCTGACGAAGTATCAACCAGGAGCTTCACATTCGTCTCCATGGGTGTGGCCATGGCTTTACATTCCAACATGTCAAACTTCTTCAGTATTTCAACTGCATACTTCCCTTGGTTAAGTAATATCTTTTCTGGGCTCTGCCAAACTTTAAGACCTAAGAAATAATGCATCGGACCTAGGTCTTTCATCTCAAATTCTACAGCGAGCTTCCTTTTGCAATCTATGATGAGCTTTTCTTCTCCTGTCAAGAATAAGTCATCCACATATAGTAGCAATACAACTGGCTCATCATTCATAACCTTGAAGATTAGAATCAGCTTTACTCTTGGTAAAGCCCAAGCTCGTCAAAGAACTATCAATCCTCCCATACCAAGCTCTTAGAGCTTGCTTCAACCTACAGACATGAGTCTTCCTATCCTATACTTTGAAACCAAATTTTCACATCACATTGTACCAACCTGGTACACCTGCTCAACTGCAACTTAATCTGCACAATCATGTGCTAGCTCTATGTGCTTTCTGCAAAGCACTATCTGTCTCACTACCTGATAGTATGTCCTTTGCTCTTTCTACAACTGTTCCTCTGGGACTGGGACTCTGCACCTATAGCTGCTATGAAGCTGAGAATGATTGCTCCATTCTCACTGTAGTTGTTGAACTCTGAGAGTAGCTCCTCTACTCCATCACGATGACAAATTCATTTTCTCCCTCTGAATCTCATACTGCATCGGCTTCTTTTAATGGATCATGGTTGTTCTATATATACTTTTTCTGATTACCGGAGCAAGTGTCTCGTCATAGTATTCTCCCTCTTGCTAAGAGAATCCTTTGGACATAAATTAGGCTTTGTACATATTTATATTGTTATCTGCAACATGCTTGATCTGTTAGATCAATCTTGGAAGTCACCACTGACTTTCCTTCTAGTCTCAAGGCAAAATCCATATCCCAATCCTTCTTACTGGCTTCCTCCTCTGTCATCGAAACAAGAGAATCTTCTCAAGAGATTTCATGTCTCCTAGAGGTTTCTGAAGCTACGATCTAGTCTTCTCAACTCATGGCATTTGTCTGTCAGTCCTGGAAGACGTCTCTTTACTCATCTGATCCTCTCTAAGATCAGGTTCATTGTGAGTCTTGATTTCTTCCAAGTCTACAAAAACTTCATAGTCTCTGCAGGATATACTTGGTGTTGAATACCAAGTCTTAATAAGAAAAGTTGAGTCAGACTTCAAACGAATTCTACTTCCTGTCAAGGTGGCTTCATTATCCATTGACCAAGTCTACTGTGAGTTCTATTCTAATGTTTGGTCATCTTTGGAGCCTTCAGCTCCGCATGATTTATCTCCATATGAGATGTTTTGTATCTAGCAGAAGTAGCTGCTTCTTCTTCTTCTTCTTCTTCTTCTTCTTCTTCGGTATATGGATGTATACGGTCATATATACAACTTGGATAGTCTGCTCCATGTCTTATCTAATATATTGCCTCCTGCAATCATCACTATAGCTCCCTCAATGTTATCACCTGTGACCAACCCGGAACAAGAACAACAAGGGAGAAATAGTAGACAATAATAATACTCTTTATAATAACAATAAAACAATAGCGAGAACAATCGTCACATTAGCTTCTTTAGAGCTATCACTTGTGACATGCCTAAAACAAGGGTAAAAAATAAGAAATACAATAATAAGAAATGACAGAAACACTCTTCTAGTGTTGTGATCAATCATTCCTCCATGGTAACCTGGAAACAAAAAAAGAAGTTTCTCCTAGAGGAGAAGTGAGTTATATCTAGTGAATGATTACAGTAAGCATTTATCTCAATAGTGCTCACATGCTACCAAGTATTCAATCATAAAACTTTTCAGAGATTGCTATCACAACTATAGTGTTTAGCAATTATCAAACTTGATATGTGTAAATTAAAATCTTATCAATTTAATCAATCAAACCTGGAACCTAGAGTCTTATCCTCAAGAATGAGTGTGTTGCTTTTCTTCCAAGTCTCCTTCACTCAAGATGACAAGTACTTTCTTCAACCTGTCCTCTGTACTAAGACTATGTTATCTTGAAAGAAATCTGAGTTAGGGAATAAACTCTATAATCTTAACTTTAATCAATCTAATACTTTGAAATTAATTTTGACCAATGGTTAGTTTGATAACTTCAACAGATTACAATAATTCCATAACAAGTAGAGGCATATCAAAGTAATCAAACCTGTGGTTCATAGCTACTCTAAATGTGTTGGATCTGAGATCCCTCTGGATCTACAATTGTTGTTTAGACAAAAGATCATTTCTCCTGCAAATACGCTTTAAAATAATGATACAGTTTAAACATATGTAAGTACATACCTCTGACAGCATCGGCAGGTAGTGGTACCATCCGGCAGCAGTGGCAAGCAATAACGAACCTTTAAAACTTCAAAGGTGTTGCAACTTGTAATTTAAAAGTAGCTAGAGATTTGCTAGGGTAAGGCGCAATAGGACAATAAAAATCAGTCCCAACACTTCACAAAAACTTTCACTGCAACTGGTGCTGCAACTGGCATGAAGGAACTGGTACAAAGGAACCGGCACTGGTGTTGAATTTAAAGCAACTGCAAGAGCCATTCTCCGGGAGGATGGCAAAGACCCTAGCCGAGATCTAGGACCCCCAGTGCACTCCTGGGGTACTTGGTCTGGGACCAAACAATCAGTGCCATGGCAAAAGACCCTTGTTAGGGCCCCCAGTATATGACTAGGGTTCTTGGTCTGGGACCAAGCAGTAAAGACCCCTGAGAGGGCCCCCAGTATTTGACTGGGGTTCTTGGTCTAGAACCAAGCAGTTAAAGTCCATAGATATGTCTAGGGCCCCTGGACATGGTCCAAGGTACCTATGCCTGGGGCATGGGTTGATCCTTGCTCTTGTACCTTAGTGGATAAGACCCCAGAAATGTTCTAGGGCAACCTAATCCTTGCTTAGGTACTTTGTTGGTGCATGACTCTCTTTGAAGGTGGGCATGACCACATGAGGGATGTATCCCATATGCAATGATGATAAAGTTAATAAGATCACCTTGAAAATGAATGGACAAGTATTGCCACCAAGCAACCCCACCTAAAACCCCTTTACCCTTGCTCGTGTTTGTTTGGGGTTTTGTTTTTGTCTTAAGGGTTAATGTAAAATATTAATTAAATGTTTTAATTATAACATGTTTAAATTAATATTTATATTAATTAAAACATGTTATTTTTAATTATTATTTTAATTATTATTACCCTTATTTTACCCTAGCCTAAAAGTATAAATAGAGGCCTACCCTCTACCCTTCTAATACACACACTCTATGTTATTTTTCAAAACAAGGCGGACTTCCTCCTTGCTTTCTGCAGCCTCTCTTCTGCAACAGTAACTGTGATTGTCTAGTGATTTTCGACCCTCTCTTTCTGCTTAAGTTTATTGTTGTCTACTTCTGGTGTGGGGTTGATGCAAGGGCTATTGTTGGACTGTTCTATGGTGTAGATCTGAAGTTGCCATCCTTTCTAGTTGGGTCGTGGCCTTCTTCTCACAAATATGGCCTCCCTCCATTGGGTCGTCGCCTTCTTCTCACAAATATGGCCTCCCTCCATTGGGTCGTGGCCTTCTGCTCACAGATCTGGCCTCCCTTCTTTGGGTTGTGGCCTCTCCTCACCGATCTGGCTGATATACATAGGGTCGTGGTCTACCTTGCACGGATTTGTCTCCCTTCATTGGGACGTGGCCTCTCCTTCATAGATCTGGCCTTTATCCATTGAGTTGTGCCCTCTGACTATGTATTCAAGACAGCCATACCCCTTTGGCACAAGGGTTTTATCTACTGGAAAGTTCTCTGGGTACAAGGGTTTGATCACAGAATTTTCCTGTGTGGTGTTTTAAGTGGTGGCAAGAAAGTCCTTTCATCTCTAGGAAGAGATCTAACCTATATGGTAGATCTATGAACCTGACTTTTTCTGAGCATATATTCAGTGGATCTTCATCACTTATGTGTGGCTGCTCTCCTTCAGAAATTTGAGGTAAGTCTTCCAGGTAAGTCTTCTAGGTAAGATCTTCTAGTTAGATCTGTGAGTTGTTATTTATCTTCTAAAAGTTTATCATTAATTAGATCTGTTGTCTGAAACTTAGATCTAATTCTATCTGAACCCTGCTCCTAGCTTAGATCTTTTTAGAATCCACTAAAGTAGATCAGTTTCTTCAATCAAATCTATCCTTGATTTAAATTTGCTTCAGATCCAGTAAGCCTGTATTAGTACTATTTTCTGTGTTGATGATCTAATGTTTACTGACTAGGAGATAGATCATTGTTTAAGTTCTTAGTCTAATCAGATCTGAGTATTTTGTGTTCTTAAAATTGGTTAACAGTTATGGATCTATAGTTATGTTCTAGTTGCTATTCTAGCTGATTTTTAAAAAAGACATCTCTATTCTGCATTACTTCTCTATTTCTAACATGATATCAGAGCTAAGGGTGTGAAAAGAGCTCAAAGATATAATCTTGAGCCTACACAGAGCCACTGTTAGGGTTGTTTTGCAGAGATCAGCAACACCTAAACTAATCCAGATCTCAGCATGGCTTCCTCATCAATTAAAGTTGAACACAGACTTGTAGGGGCTGCAAATTTCAATGCTTGGAAATATAGAATAGTAAACATTCTTGAAGAGAATGATCTAGAAGAGTTGATCTCTAGGGAGATTGAAGAACCCACCTCAAACACAGCCAGGGCAGCATACAGAAAGAAACAGACCAAGGCTAAAAGAATCATTTTTTATTCTATCAAAGACAACATGATGCCCATCATTGGTCATCTAAGAACTGCCAACGATTGTTTTGATGCCTTGGCAAACCTCTATGAAAAGAAGGCACCAACTCAGAAAAGAATTTTGAAGAAACAATTACGTACCTTGAAAATGGGAAATGATGATACAGTTGTTACTTTCTTCTCCAAGATTGCACAAACCAAAGATCAGCTTATTGCAATTGGTGTTCCTGTAGATGATGATGATCTTGTTCAAACAGCTTTTGATGGACTTCCTGATTCTTGGGGAGTTTTTCTTGCATCCGTAAATAGAAGAGAATCCCAACCTAATTTTGAAAGATTGTGGCATCACTGCTTAGAAGAAGAAGGAAGACTAAACAGCAGAAATGATTATTCAATTCTAAAAGATCATGCCCTTGCAGCAAAGACCAAGAAATGGAAGAAGTTCCCTAAATCAAAAGGCAAAGGTAAGAAACCACAAGGTAAGCTATCTCATCCCAATCCTCATTTATCTAAAGTTAAATGTTTTAACTGCAACAAGCTAGGACATTATGCAAGAGATTGCAGTAGTCCTCCCTCTCAGCAGAAAAGAAGAGGAAGATTCCAAGCCTCAGTTGCCACTTAAGAGACTAAACCCCAAGAGGAGCCTCAAAGAAGGCAAACCAGGGCTGCCACCAAAGAGCAAGAACAACAAAAGGAATATTATCCCATCTCAGCTCTTTCCGGCACTATCACCAAGTCAGAGGAGATTTGGCT
This sequence comes from Picea engelmannii, assembly GCA_009831015.1. Lineage (NCBI taxonomy): Eukaryota > Viridiplantae > Streptophyta > Pinopsida > Pinales > Pinaceae > Picea > Picea engelmannii. Next base: position 255,340 of record ML782121.1, on the reverse strand, counting down.
AATAGACAGCGGTGCTTCTAGACACATGACAGGCTTCAAACAAAACCTTGCAAACTATCAAGACAAGAAATTCAAGACAAAGGTTGAACTAGGTGATGATGGTACCTATGATATAAAAGGTTTTGGATCTACCTCCTTCCGGTTTCACTCAGGTAATATCTTTCACATTGATGAAATTCTTTATATACCTGGTCTAAAGAAAAATTTAATCTATGTTCCAGTTTTAGAAAGTAAAGGTTACTCAGTAGCTTTCTCCAAAGAAGAGGCCCTCTTGTGGTCATCAAATGAAGATTTAAGTACTGTTATAACTATTGGAACTCGTGAGAGTGGACATTATAAGATTTCAGGTCAGGTTGTTCAAGCTCTAGTTCACGAGACGATCAATCCCTGCGAGCTTTGGTACAGAAGACCTGGACATCTCAACTACAACGCACTTCCAGGTTTGCAAACGATGGTGACAGGTATGCCAGTATTTTCTGTTGAGCATGATAGTGTTTGTAAAGGTTGTTCACTTGGTAAGAATACAAAGAAACCCTATCCTCTCAGTAATAGAAGGTCAATGGAATTTTGGATTTAATTCATTCCGATCTTTGTGGGCCCATGTCTGCACCGTCTATGAATGGTTGTATTTATTATATCATTTTTATTGATGATTGTTCGCGTAAAACTTGGATTTATTTCTTAAAAACTAAAGATGAATCTTTTAGCAGATTTCAAGATTTCAAGAATCTTGTTGAAAATCAAACAGGAAGACACATCTGAGTTTTCAGAACAGATAATGGTAAAGAATTTGACTCCTTCAAATACAACGAACTTTGTCGAGCTTCTGGAATTAAGAGGGAGCTAATTGTGCCATACAATCCTCAGCAGAATGGGGTTGCTGAAAGAAAGAATAGAACTATCTGTGAAGCAACCAGGGCCATGATGCATGACCAAAACTTACCTTTATCGCTTTGGGCCGAGGCTGCCAGTGTTGCAGTCTACATTCAGAATAGATGTCCACACAAAGCCCTTGAAGCGAAAACTCCTGAAGAAGTTTTCACCGGAAGTAAGCCCTCAGTTGATCACTTAAGAATCTTTGGTAGTCTAGTCTATATACACATTCCAAAAGAGAAGAAGACTAAGTTAAAGCCCTCCGGAAAGAAAGGAACTTTTGTGGGATACAGTGAAACCTCAAAAGCTTACAGGATTTATATCCCTGGTCAAATGTTCATCGAAGTAAGCAGAGACATGACTTTTCATGAAGAAACAGCTTTTCGTCGGGCCAGAGAACTTCCATATGAATCAAAGGAGCGGGAAGCTCCACCACTTGATCCTTCAGATTCTCCTCTTCCAAACGAGTAGAGGGAGGAAATTTTGTAACTTCCAGTGGATCCCCCAAGGGACACTGTTGACTTTCCAATGGAAATACCTTCTATTAAAAGGAAACCAGCTTGGTGGGAGAAAATATTGAAAGAAGCAGAAAAGCATTCAGCTCCTAAGGGCACCTTCAGAGAAAGCAAGAAACCAGATAAGTACTTCGGTCTCATAGCTCATTTAAATATTGTGATTGATTCAGAACCTTCCACATTTGTTGAAGCCTCCAAACATCAAGTGTGGAAAGATGCTATGAATGAAAAATATGATTATATTTTAAAGAATGATGTATGGACCGTAGTTCCTAGACCTCATGGCAAATTAGTATTAACCTCAAAATGGCTTTATAAGATAAAGCATGCAACAGATGGCAGTGTTGAAAAATACAAGGCGAGATTCGTGGCTCGTGGTTTCTCTCAGAAAGAAGGAATTGACTACGACGAGATTTTTGCTCCAATTGCCAAGTATACTTCAATTAGGATTATTATCTCTCTTACAGCAGTTTTTGGTTGGAAACTTCATCAGATGGATGTTAAAACTGCTTTTCTTAACGGTGAAATTGAACAAGAAGTATACATAGAGCAGCCTGAAGGTTTCATGATACATGATACTAGATCTCATGTGTGCAAACTCAAGAAAGCCCTGTACGGGTTAAAACTAGCTTCGAGAGCTTGGTATGGTAGAATAGACAGTTTTCTACAAAGTCTTGGATTCACTAAGAGTATAGCAGATCCAAATCTTTATATAAAGATTGTACAAAATCATCCAGTTATCCTAGTCTTATATGTAGATGATTTGTTCCTCACTGGGGAGGAAAACTCGATAGCTCAGACTAAAAGGGAGCTTTCTGCAGAGTTTGAAATGAAAGACTTGGGGCTCATGCACTATTTTTTGGGCTTGGAGGTTTGGCAGAAACCAGGAGAGATCTTTCTCTCACAGGGTAAATATGCAGTTGATGTACTTCGCAGATTTGGCATGATGGACTGCAAGTCCATGAAAACTCCAATGATCTCTAACCTAAAGAAACTACAAGATCAAGTTACAGGTTCAGATCCAGAAGACCCCACTTTATATCGGCAGATCATTGGGTCTTTGATGTATCTCGTACACACGGGACCAGACATTTGTTATGCGGTAAATGCTCTTAGCCAGTTCATGTGTGAACCAAAGCATATACATATGGTTGTTGTGAAGCATATTCTGAGATATGTTCAGGGAAGTATAGCTTATGGTCTCAGATACACTTCCAGTCGAGGTGTAATGATCCATGGTTTTACAGATTCAGATTGGATGGGCAATACAGTGGATCGGAAGAGTACTTCTGGATATTGCTTCAGTTTGGGTTCGACAATGATTTCCTGGTCCAGCAGGAAACAGGGCTTCGTAGCCCAAAGCACTGCAGAAGCATAATACATTGTTGCAAGTGCTGCTAGCAGAGAAGCAGTGTGGCTTAGGAAGCTACTCTCATTCACTGTGATAATCAAAGTTGTACAAAGCTCACCGAGAATCCAGTGTTTCACGACAGATCGAAACACATTGAGATGAGATACCACTATGTCGGGGACATGGTTCAGAAGAACGTCCTCAGCATTCAGTATGTTCCGACAACAGAACAGACGACAGATATTTTTACAAAGTTTGTATACTTTCGTGACAAGCTTGGTGTAGCTAAGAATGCCTCTCTTGCTGAGAGGGAGTGTTGAATTTAAAGCAGCTACAAGAGCCATTCTCCGGGAGGATGGAAAAGACCCTAGCCGAGATCTAAGGCCCCCAATGCACCCCTGGGGTACTTGGTCTGGGACCAAACAATCAGTGCCATGGAAAAAGACCCTTGTTAGGGCCCCCAGTATATGACTAGGGTTCTTGGTCTGGGACCAAGCAGTAAAGACCCCTGAGAGTGCCCCCAGTATTTGACTAGGGTTCTTGGTCTGGGATGAAGCAGTTAAAGTCCCTAGATATGTCTAGGGCCCCTGGACATGGTCCAGGGTACCTATGCCTGGGGCATGGGTTGATCCTTGATCTTGTACCTTGGTAGATAAGACCCCAAAAATGTTCTGGGGCAACCTGATACTTGCCCAGGTACTTTGTTGGTGCATGACTCCCTTTGAAGGTGGGCATGACCACATGAGGGATGTATCCCATATGCAATGATGATAAAGTTAATAAGGTCACCTTGAAAATGAATGGACAAGTATTGCCACCAAGCAACCCCACCTAAAACCCCTTTACTCTTGCTTGTGTTTATTTGGGGCTTTGTTTTTGTCTTAAGGGTTAATGTAAAATATTAATTAAATGTTTTCATTATAACATGTTTAAATTAATATTTATATTAATTAAAACATGTTATTTTTAATTATTATTTTAATTATTATTACCCTTATTTTACTCTAGCCTAAAAGTATAAATAGAGGCCTACCCTCTACCCTTCTAATACACACACTATTTTATTTTTCAAAACAAGTCGGACTTCCTCCTTGCTTTCTGCGGCCTCTCTTCTGCAACAGTAACTGTGATTGTCTAGTGATTTTCGGCCCTCTCTTTCTGCTTAAGTTTATTGTTGTCTACTTCTGGTGTGGGGTTGATGCAAGGGTTATTGTTGCATTGTTCTATGGTGTAGTATCTGAAGCTGCCATCCTTTCTAGTTGGGTCGTGGCCGCCTTCTCACAAATCTGGCCTCCCTCCACTGGGTTGTGGCCTTCTGCTCACAGATATGGCCTCCCTTCTTTGGGTCGTGGCCTCTCCTCACCGATCTGGCTGATATACATAGGGTCGTGGTCTACCTTGCACAGATTTGTCTCCCTTCATCGGGACGTGGCCTCTCCTTCACAGATCTGGCCTTTATCCATTGAGTCATGCCCTCTGACTATGTATTCAAGACAGTCGTACCCCTTTGGCACAAGGGTTTTATCTACTGGAAAGTTCTCTTGGTACAAGGGTTTGATCACAGAATTTTTCTGTGTGGTGTTTTACGTGGTGGCAAGAAAGTCCTTTCATCTCTAGGAAGAGATCTAACCTATATGGTAGATCTATGAACCTGACTTTTTCTGAGCATATATTCAGTGGATCTTCATCACCTATGTGTGGTTGCTCTCCTTCAGAAATTTGAGGTATGTCTTCCAGGTAAGATCTTCTAGTTAGATCTGTGAGTTGTTATTTATCTTCTAAAAGTTTATCATTAATTAGATCTGATGTCTGAAACTTAGATCTAATTCTATCTAAACCCCTACTCCTAGTTTAGATCTTTTTCAGATCCACTAAAGTAGATCAGTTTCTTCAATCAGATCCATCCTTGATTTAAATTTGCTTCAGATCCAGTAAGCCTGTATCAATACTATTTTCTGTTTTGATGATCTAATGTTTACTGACTAGGAGATAGATCACTATTTGAGTTCTCAATCTGATCAGATCTGAGTATTCTGTGTTCTTAAAATTGGTTAACAGTTCTGGATTTATAGTTATGTTCTAGTTGCTATTTTAGCTGATTTTTTAAAAAGACATCTCTATTCTGCATTACTTCTCTATTTCTAACTAGAACTACAACTGATACTACAACTGCAACTACAACTTAGAGTTTTATGAGGAAACCCTAATTTCTCAAAATTCAAATTTCGGAATTTTGATCCAGGGACTAGATGCGCCCTCCTAGGGCGAGTTTCTAGGTGTGGTTACTTTCTCCAACGTCCTCCTCAAACAAGGAAAACGTCACACTTAGGGTTTATGCAGAAACCCTAATTTTGCAGCGTCTGCAATACTAAAACTGAATCTTGGAGAGGGAGCGTTGAAGCTAGCCACTTCTTATAAACAATGAGTTGGTCTCTTTCAACCCTGATTTGATACCATGTCGAAGTTTTACTTATACAGCTAGTAGTTACGGTTCTTCTTTATTATTATAATCATTTAGCACATTAGTTGCATAAATAAGATCATTGAAAGAGAGGCAATCACAGAAACAATAGAGACACATAGATTATCTTGGGAAACCCCCATGGGGAAGAAAACCCAACAAAACTTCCTCAATATAGATAGACCAAAGACCGAACAAAAGATCCTCCTCTACTCCTTCACTAGGAAGAGTAGCGCAAAACTAACCAAGAAATACCAAGACATAGACCAAGATCCCTCCTTGACATCACCCCCAGTTGCAGCAGCTACTCCTCCAAGACTTGCGCACTTCTTCATAGATGCAGAGCTAGTGTGATGAGTGTGTTCAAATGAGACACCATCCTCATATATAAATAAAAGTTGTGAGGTGGCACTAGGGTTGTGACTCTTCACTTGGTGGAGCCGACTTTTCCTAGAAGTGGCTAAAACCACTTTACAATTACTAGGGGCCGACTTTACAAATACCACCATACAAATACATGTTGACCAATCCACAAAAGGGGATTTGATCTTATACAAGACCCGACTTGATCAATCCACAAAAGGGGTTTTAATTTATACAATAATGACTCAAATATAAGTAGAATATTCTTCGTAGTTACAATAATTCAACAATTTGATGCGAGTCTTTGCATGGCTATCTCCACTACATGCATGTCTTTTCACGGCTATCTCGAGGCCATGCATATCTTTGCATTGTAATCTAATTCTGGTAAAGGAATTAGCGTTGTAATTGGTCAAGCATATTTATTGGCTTGAGATACTCCATTGTAAGAAGCCTCAAGTGGCTAGTGTTGGCCTAGCTTGGTCGGTTTGGCCAAGGTTAATAGATATCTATTGAGGTGTTGGTTCTCCCGCTTAAGGGTTTCCAGGATAAATATTGGCTCTATGTGCATGCTTTCTTGTTGTGTTATTTCTCTCTCAGTTTTTAACATGGTATCAAAGTTGGGCAAACCTGGACTCTCCAACAAGAATGGTTTGATGTTGAGATCCATGCTTATGAAATTGTTGGTAAAGGGAGTGACCTATGAAAGAATGATATGCACACAAATTGAAGTGATGGTTCATCGGTTTATGAACCATGATGAATGACACGTGGAAATGGAGCATAGGCAGAAGCGCATTGAGGATGACATACTCGGTGAATGAGTGCTTTGGCTCACTGTATTTAGAGCAAGGAAGGATGTCGGTAAAGAAGTTGGTAGATGCTTCTTGCATCATTTGCTAAGGCATACAGTGGATCGACATGGAGCATATGCAGAAGTGCATTAAGGAATATTTACTCAGTGAATGAGTGCTTTGGCTCATTGTATATGGAGCAAGGAGGGATACTGGAACAGAAGTTGGAAGATGCTTATTGCATCATGTGCTCCAGCATACTTTAGTAAAATTAGCACTTGGTCTATGTAATTGTATTTTGGAGCAGGAGGGATGCTTGCAATAATATAGGTTGATGTTTCATAGCATCATGTGATCGGGCATACAATTGTAATTATTTTTATGGAGTTGAATCTTATCACATGTAAATGGGCATATGCTTGTAAGACCTATTTAGGCATGTGTACCCTTGGTTTGATGGTTCACTAGTATAAAGTCTAGATGTAGACCTCAATGATAGGGGGGGCATGTTGTATTCCTGATACCCGGTTTATAAACTTTGATGGGGTAGGTGTTTATCCCAAGTCAAGTTTAAAGGGGGGAATGTTGGATTAATCTTACTTGCTCATAGAGTCATTGATTCGGTCATTGTTGAGTTTACCGTTATTGTTTTACGGGCCCATGGCATTTGATGTGAGTCTTTGTGTGTCTTTGCATAGCTATCTCCACACCATGCTTGTCTATGCATGGCAATATCCACTCTATGCATGTCTTTACATGGCTATCTCAAGGTCATGCATGTCTTTGCATTGTAATCTAATTTCGATAAAGGAATTAGGGTTGTAATTGATGATGTCTATTTAATGGCTTGAGACACTCCATTGTAAGAAGCCTCTAGTAGCCTCAAGTAGTCGGTATTGGCCTGGCTTAGCCAATTTGGCCAAGGTTAATAGATATCTATGGAGGTCTTGGTTCTCCCGGTTAAGGGTTTCCAGGATAAATATTGGCTCTATGTGCATGCTTTCTTGTTGTGTTATTTCTCTCTCATTTTTTAACACACATCAGCCTCAATTCACAATGCCCTCAAAAAATTCACCTTTCTTTGTTCCAAGAACCGCAGCTATGGCAGAACCTTCTCTTAAGTCAGTCGTTAAAATATGGGACAAGCAAGAAGCATACAAGCTCATGGGTAGATTCTTTCTATGGAGTGACATTCCTTTCAGCATTGCCAAGAACAACCCATTCTACCAGTCTATGTTTGATGTTGTTGTTATTGTTAGCCTAGGGTACAAGGCTCCTACCTATGACAAGTTGAGAAAACCTATCCTTCAAAGTGAAAAGCTTGAATCTCGCAGATTGGAGGAGCTTAAGAAATCATGGGAAGTCACCGGATGCACCATGATGTCCAATAGTTGGATTGATAGGAAGGGCAAGATCCTTCTTAATGTCTTGACAATGTTTATTAAATATGTCGATGCATCTGCACATGTTAAAGATTCAACATTATTATGTGAGTTGTTGGATGGGTTCATCTAAGAGATAGGTCATCAAAGTGTTGTCCAAGTCATAATGGATAACGCTGCTAATTATGTGATTGCTAGCAAATTGTTTATGTTGAGATATTTGACCTTGTTTTAGACTCCTTGTGCCACCCATTGAATTGATTTGATTTTAGAGGATATGGGCAACTTTTATTATATCAAGGATTCAATGAATCAGCTAGGAGCATCACAAAATTTATATATAATCATGCATTTGCTTTGAGCTTGATGAAAAAATTCATAGGTAACAAGGAGTTGGTGCCTCCCACAATCACACGTTTTTCCATTAGCTTCATTTCTCTCTAGTCTCCCTTGACTTGTATGTCAAAGGTGAAGACGGTGTTTCTTTCAGACAAGTGGTATGCTTTATCATTTAGCACTAAACTGGAGCGGCAGGCCATAACTAGGCTAATATCATACCAAGACAACTTTTGGGAACGAGTAGAGGAGGTGTGCGCCATTAATGAACCTTTGGTAAAGGTTCTTCTCTTGGTTGATGTAGACCACCCCGGAATGGACTACTTGTATGAGGCCATAGATAGGGCCAAGGAATCCATCCATACCTACTATGATGATAGGGGGGATAAGGGATATGGCAATAGATTATTGACATCGAAGATGATTGATGGAACAATACACTCCATCACCCCATTCACGATAATGAGATACATTTATTATATATTTTGATTAATCATTCCTAACGATCTTCAAAGACCAAACTTATTGGTTTAACACTATTGAATGCCTAGATACCTTTTGTGTGGCCTCTGATTCAAATATCCAGTGGGCTAAAACACAGTCTTACCTACAAATCCAATGGCTTATTCCTGATTTGTTGGCCTCACTTCACTAGTCATGGATTTAACCTAGACGAATTTTCACGTTTTTAGGTATTCCCTTTACGTTCCGCGCATCTCCTCACGATCTCTACAAGGTAGTGCTTATGAGGATGGAGAAGAAAATAAACAAATGGATTAGAAAGCTCCTTGCCCTGGCTGCAAAATTTCAAATAAGCACATTTCATTAAAGTCTAACCAAAAGTGGCATTAAAAGGGGAAAAGTGACTAAGAGGTAAAGTGAACATCTAATTAGACTAGAAAGGGGGTTTAAAGCAGTGTTTTAAAAACCGGCGAACCGGAACCGAAACCGGCCGGTTTTACTGGTTCGATGGCCAACCGGTTCGAATCGGTCAATAAACCGAACTACCCGCCCAGTTTATGACTGAAACAGACGGTTCCGTCCGGACCAACTGTTCTGATTGGTTTTTAATGCTTCCCATGGTTTATTGAATTTTGCCAATTTTGTCAATGATTTTTCCAATGCCGATGTTTTTGAACCCTCGATGACAATGGTTTAGACAATTCTCAATCTCACTCAATATTATTATGGTTGTGGAAACTCAAGTCCCTTGACATTGTTCCTTACTAGTTGAACAATCTTAACTTATCATCAATGCAAAAGAAATTAAACAAAGATTCTCCAAGACTATGAAATCCTTGGTATGGAAATGCTATCATTTCCTGAAAAGGGGTCCTAGGATAAGATTTGTGACATTTTTTGGATCATATCAATAACTAAGCAACCCAACTAAAGTCGTTAAAGCAATATAAGAGATACATCAAAGCCTCAAAACAAGGAATTTTGGATTGTTATAAAGTTGGAAGTGATGGCCTCAATCTTGCAGATGAAAAAAAAAACATTATATGTCAATTGGTTCACACCTTAGTAGACTTTGTCGAAATGCCAAGAGAAGATATGCAAATACCCAATCCACAACCACAAACAAAACTAGGAGTTAGAAACCATGTTCGAAATAAAAATGATTATCATATAACATAGTTGTTCACACTTTGCTTATGGACCAGGCTATGAACATTATAATCCATAATGATGACCATCTAAGGTTGTTTAAAAAAAGAAACCAACAAATAATTACAAAAGTAGAGATGGAGGGCCAACCCCAAGAAAATGTATGCTACACATAAAATCAACTATAGCCTCCTTGATTATGTATTTACTATTTATGTTCCGATCTCTAGATATGTATTGCACTTGATGGCATTTTGATATATTCATGAGCATACTTTGGATATGTTGTCTCTAATTGTCTCTAATGCTTTGGAAACATGATTTAAAATCTTAAAAATGTATTTTTTTCGTTAAAATTTTACTGGTTCAACCAGTTCATTACTGGTTCTTGTTCCTGTTCCGGTTGGACCCTAGACCAGTTCTAGTTTTTAAAACTATGGTTTAAAGTGACTTGGTGAATAATTAATCATAACTTAAGGAAAGGTCACTTAAGCTATGCATGTCAACAGAGAATTACAAAGAGGAGGGATAAAAGGGATGAGTTTGACCTAATTCCTCATTACTGATGATTATTGAGTTGTGAAACAGGTTCCAGAGGAGAGAAGTCTACCTCCATTGTTTTGTGGGTTTCTAGAGGAAACCACCACCACAGATTGGTTTCGATGTTAAGAGACACACCCTAGCTATAGAGAGGACCACACAGGTTCTTCATCAATATTCAACAACAGTATACAGATGCAGAGCAGCCAGGGTGAGGGCGTGAGGGTTTGAGAGGCATTGAGAGTTACCTATTGGAGAAATTTCTATTTTTGGCACACTACTTCAATGGGACTTAACTGACTAGTTCTATTTTGGACTTTCTATTTTAGATCATCACTATTATGCTATTATGCATGCATGCATTCTGCTATTATGGAATGTTATGTCCTAGATATGAGTGTATTCCACTTGTTCATTGTATGAGTATCATATTGATCATCATCTATCAATCATCATCTCATTGGAGTAGTGCGAATACATTTTCTCATTCTTCCATATTGAATCTCTCTTCCTTTCTTGATAAGCTTTGTTTGTACTTGCTTTAGCTAGATCTCCTGTGTAGGTTTTGATGAAACATTGACATAGTATTAGAGCTACGTTGCTTGGAGCAAGCCAGACAAGCCAAAGAATAAGGAAAATTTGAGTTTCGACGAGCAAAATCCGTGGTCATCCATTTCAACAGTGATTTCTCCCAAAATATTAACTTTTTGAGGAAACGGCTTGCTTAGAAAGTAAATTGACCCATTCTGCAAGTGGGTTTTCAACCGTTTGGCAAAATTCTTCATCGTTTGCTCAGAAAGTAAGCCGGAAGATCACCTCATGAAACTGATATGAATCCGTGGTCGTACCTTTCTACAGTGATTTCTCCCAAAATATTACCTTTTTTAGGAAACAGCTCGCGAGAGAAGTAAATCGACCCATTCAACCGTTTGGCGAGATTCCTCACTGTTTGCTCAGAATGTAAGTCGAAAGATCGTCTCCTGAAACCGATACGAATTTTCACTTAAAGTGCCCTTTCTACAGTAATTTCTTAGTTTTTCACTTGCAGATTAAGAGTAAATTTTTAGGGGTTCTCAGAAAAAGTGGCAGAGATGGATAGGACACCTATTATACAGTTAATCTTGATGGTAATCCTCACACCATACAATTATTTTGATTGGAAGCCCAAGGCAAAATTCCAACTCAGAAGGAAAGGATTGTACAACTTGACAATGGGGGCAGAAACAAAACCTACATCAGCAATTGAGAAGATGAGATGGGTGAACCGAAAGGATGAAGCCATAGGACTTCTTCTTGAATTGATTTCAACTGATCTATGGTTTCATGTTGCCGCATGCAAGACACCAAACGAGATCTGGACCACCTTGGAAAGTTTGTTTGGAAAGCAGGATGAGATGAGAGGTCATATGCTTGAGGTAGAGTTGAATACTTTGGATCCTAAAAGTTTTGATAATATACAAGATTTCTTTACTAAGTTTAAATCTTTGATATTGAGCTTAGCAACTTGTAGTATTGATAAGTCTAAACTGTTAGATTTTCAATGAGCTATGGCTCAGGTATCTCCTTTAAATTTTTTCTTTAAATATAACTTGAACCATAACTACTGCAGCAAACCAAGATCACAAGAAGAATAACCATGCACGAGAACACAAGAAGTATCATGGGAAACCCTTCTCAACAAGGGAAGAAAACCTAGCCAATCCTTTGCTATATTCCTCAAGAGAAAGACCTCCCACACCATCACCAAACCTAGCACACAAGAGGGTGTTGTAATTCTCATAATTTCAGATCACAACTTCTGAAATCATGAGATGACACAATGATAAGTGTATTTCCTCAATGGGGATTCACCTTTATTTATATAAGACTTGTTACATCAAATGATGTGTCTTTTGGCACAATAGAGTTGACCTCAATAATTCAAAATATAATTAATAATTACAATATTAATTATCTTTTACATTAAGGTGGGGTCGACATGTACCCTCTACATTACAAATAGGGTTACAAGTAAGTCTGACTCTTTAACAATACAGTAAGGGATCTCATACAACCACTAGTGCTCAGCCACTAGGGGCACATCCATAGGGATGTCCATATCTCTATCTCACTGCATCTCAGAGGAGAACCACACTCACTAGTGCTCAGCCACTAGGATCACGTTCACATGTGCTCATCCACAGGCACGTCCACTCAACAGATCTTCTTTCCCACTGCATTACACAGGAGAGTCATCTAGAGTTCATCATCTCAACTCTCTGCTCATAGGAGGCTAATAAATCGTCCTCATCTCTGTCTCATGACGATGCACCCAGCTCTATGGGAATTCACACGTTCACCTTGTGCTCAGCTACAAGCACGTCCAACTCAGCAGATCTCCTTTCTCACTGCATTACACAGGAGAATCATCTGGAGTTCCTCTCAACTCTCTGTAAGGAGGAGGCTATCACTACGTTCCAGCTCTGTCTCAGATAGGAACCACACACCCATCTCAAGGGCTCTCTCTCAAGTCTGTGTCCTGGAGGATGTCTCACGCAACTGCAATCATCAACACTCCCTCTCAACTAGGGAGGCATTCTCCATTAGGCTAAGTATCGCACGGAAGTATTCGAACTTCGTCCTAGCTATAATCGTCAACACTCCCTCTCAACTAGGGAGGTAATCTCCACCAACCTAGTTTCTCACAAAAGTACTCGAACTTCGTATTAGCAAGCGATTTGGTGAAGATATCTGCAATCTGCTCATGTGTAGGAAGATACTACACATGCATTGCTTTCCTCTGCAACATGTCTCTGATATAATGTTATTTTCTCTCAACGTGTTTCAATCTTATCATGAAACACGGGGTTCTTGAAGAGCTTTACACACAGCTATGGTTATCATCATAGAATCCATCTCATGATCAAGTAAATCTGTCATAAGCTTGTGAAGCCACACTACTTCGCACACTTAATGCTATATACTCTGCTTCTGTGGTACTCAAGGCCACAAAGCTTTGTTTCCTGCTGCACCAGGAAACCATGGCAAACTTCACGGTAAAACAACAACTGGATGTGCTCTTCCGGTCCACTGTACTCTTTGCTCAATCTGTATTGGCATATCCCTACAAACTCAAGTTCACACTGGATGCATATCTCGGGCCATATCCAACTATGCCTCGTATATATCTCAATACATGCTTTACTGCTATCCAGTGAGTCTGTCTCAGCTGGCTCATGGATTGACTAGGCACACTCGTTGTATAGCATATATCAGGTCTGGTGTTAACCAGATACATCAATCATCCAATCAGTTGTTGGTACACATTTGGATCAATCTAGTCTGAATCATCATCATTTATTCTTTCGTCAAATCCATCACCATCAGTGTAAACATGGATTTGTATTTTGTCATACTGAACTTCTTTAATATCCACTGTATATTTTCCTCGACTCGGGATAATCTCTTCAATCCTCTATTATACTTCTTGTCCCAAGAAGTAGTGCATCATACCTAGATCCTTCATCTCGAAATCAGAAATTGAGGCTTGCTTGTATCCAACAACACGGCTTCCTGAATAAGTCATCAAAATCAGGCTCTCATCACCAACAATGTAATAGTATAGGTTTGGATCAGTAATACTTTTGTTGGAATCCAAACTCATCAAGAATCCATCTATCTGATGTAGTTTCCAACTCGCGGATGGTAGTAAAAATGGAAGTGTATCGGATTACTGGATCAATGTCTCATCATAGTTCACTCCCTATGCTTGTGAGAATCCTCTAACTACAAGTCTCGTTTTATATTTCTCAATACTTCCATCAGTTGCATGTCTTTCTACCTCTTGCGGAGTTTGTCAAGCCCAGACAGGCCTTTTATGACCTACTGCAAAGTCCCTGGGAATATCAACTGGAACAATTGGATCAATTGTATTAATGGCTATCTCCCTTTGGATTGTTGAAGAGGAAGAAGGTATTGTCTCTCTTTCTCTCAATTAGTTTGACTCCTTCTGAATCAAGTGACTCCCTCTGAAGTCTGAAGGATAAGATTATTCCTTTGTTGTTAGCCTGCCTGGAACAAGGAAACAAGACAAAAATATCTCCTAGAGGAGATTCATGAATACATCTCTAAAATCAAAATATTTAAGAATTGTTGTCACAGCTACAACACCTATTGGTAATGTAGCAACCTTAGAAATGTAGGTTATAAGCATGATAATTTAAAACAATCAAACCTGGAGTTTTTACTTCCAGTGTGTTGCTCCTCTGGATGCACTGAAATCTTTCTGGATCCATGATTGCACCAAGAGTTTCTTCCTCCTGCAAGTACCCTTATGACAATGATGACAATAATATATACAAGTGCATACCTGAGAGTGCACCAATGGAGATTCTGCTTGTGTTGCTTTCTTTGCACATTACTGGCTCTCACATCAACTGTCTCCACGCTTTCATTATTTGGACAGTACTTTATGTTTGATAATTTTGCAAGTGTGTCATCTATCACATCGTTTTTATTGCTCACCAAAATTTCCACCTGGCCTTGTAACTTCACCTCTCACTTTGGACCACCCCTGTTGTTTCCACAAGGAGGAGTATATTGCCATTTCCTTGTAGCACCTTTTAATATCATATCAAAAGGATTCTTGATCTCTTGTAGTTGTCACTGTGAAGATTCTCAAAAACTGTAAATGAGGGGACTCCATGCACCATTCTGTAGAGACGAGAACTTAACAGTAATTTGACTGAAAAGTAGCATTTGCAGCTCCAAACATCTTAGCAAAAAATTTGTTTGCTGCTGGGCTCATCATGAGGCTTGAGACATGCTTTACATCAGACTTCATGACTGTTGATTGTATGCATTCCCATAATAGTAATTTAGTATATCTCTAAACAAAGCTAATGGCCCTCCAAGTCTTTGGTCTGCTACAGCAAGAATAGGCCTAATCAGCCTTCTTTTTACTACTCATAAAACTTAGTTTTGCTACCATCCTTGGCCTAATTTTCCTCCTCCTGTAGGTCTACTGTTTAGGGTATCTGTTGTGGGGGTTCTTCTGGCTGTAGCAGCCTTAAACTTCACCTCAAGAAGTCTGGATACTACCTTAGTTATTCACTGCCATAGGTCTGCAATTTTAGGGTTTAAGTCTTGTTATCCCCGATATCTAGGGATAACTAGGAGATCATGTCTCGAGGCCCACATGGTCCTAGACATGGAGTACGAGAGCAGGAGCGACTTGAGCATGGTCCTGGAGGACCCATCTTCTTCTTCTCAGCCAGATTTGTCCT
>ML782121.1:203581-218921 GCA_009831015.1 Picea engelmannii | reverse complement strand
TGGTTTGATTCTCCCACTCCCTTGATGGGATATTGGTAATCATCTCCAAGTGTCACTTTCTGAGAAAATTTCTTCTCTGAGATACAAGAGAGAATATTTCTTTGTCCCGTCATGTGCTTGGATGCACCACTATCAATGAGCCAAGTGTCCTCTCCAGGTGTTACAGACCCTGAGAGGGCTGAGATCAACACATGGTCTTTGATCTCCTCTCTCATCATCTTTGCGGGTGGCTCTTCATCTTCGACTACATGGGCATGGAACCTCTTTTGTTTTCTCTTGTATTCTTCTCGTCTTGCTGGACAAAACTTCGCAATGTGTCCCATCTTGTCACAATGATAGCATTGTACAAATGAGTAGTCTCTTTCCTTCCGTTGTCCTTTCTTTTGAAATCTCCTTGGATGAGATTCTTTATGATTGAATTTATTTGATTGTTGAGGCTCTTTATGAGTCTCCTTATGGAAGTAGGGTTTCTTCCTTCCTCCTTTGGTGTGGGTGGCTAGGGCTTGATCATCATCCCTTGCTAGTAACGCTTCCCGATTTCTTACTCTTATTTCTTCTTGGATGCATTCTTCCCATAAGCTGTCGAACTTCAGTTTCTCCTTTCTGGCACATATCGTCTGGAAGAAAGCATCCCAACGTCTTGTGAGACCATTTAGGGCCATCATTATGAGTTCGTCTTCGTCTATGGTATCTCCAATAGCTTCTAGTTGTTCTTTGAATTCTTAGATTCTAGAGAAGTATTCCTGAATCATTTCTCCTTTCTGCATCCTTGTATTCTTCAGTTGAGTTCTAAGATTCATCTTCCGGTTTATGTTCTTTCCTTCATATAGTCTGGTCAAAGCATCAAACATCTCTTTCGAAGTCCTCTTAGGTGACACATAAGGAATCAGGTGGTCTTCAATTGAATCAGCAATGATTCTTTTGGCCCTTATTGTGTCCTTTTGATGCTTTGCCTTTTCTGCGGCATCATCGGGTTTCGGTACTTCGTCTTTGACGAATCTTGCTAGGTCATTCTCTTCAAGAATGAGGCCAATCCTATACTTCCAGGCACGGAAGTTTTCCATTCCTTCTAACTTGTCAACAAGCTTAATGCTTGCAGACATCTTTACCTGGAGCTACGAAAATGACCGAAAAATGAAAGTGCTCAAAATCAAAAACTGAACTTACCAGGAGATGCGCTTGGCTGAGGCAAGTTGCCTGGTGTGTTTGGATCTGAGAAAATCCAACTTTTTTCTCCTTCAAATCTGATCTGCGGATTTCTGGACTGGTGCTTCTGGTACCTCTGGTACTCTGATACTTCTGGTACTTTGTAAAACTAGGGTTTCACTTTCCGGGAGATCCAGCCACTGAAAAGGTGCACTGATGATGCCAAATTGATCCTTAGGGGAGGGCGCAACTTTCTAGATAGTTTTAGGGCTGAAAAGATTCACTTTTGAAAAACCCTAATTTGCAGGTACGACAACAGTGACGTTTTTCTCTTGCAAAAGATGCTTCCTTCAGCTTGGCTCTGATACCATGTTAATGTTCAAGCCATTATTATAGATGTTTGCATTTCATTAGATAACAATGGCATAATCCAAGATCACTGAGAAATACACAATCACAAGAGGCACAGCATTTATCTTGGGAAACCCTCTAGGGGAAGAAAACCCAGCAAAACTTCCTTAATATAGATAGCCAATACAATGCCAAGAGATCTCTTATGCTAATTCAAAAAGTCCTCTCCTAGATATGCGCCACTCTCTCTCTCCTTTGCCGGTAACAGATCAAAACTTGTCTCTCAAACTGAGTAAGTGAGTTGTGTCTAAGTGAGGTGCTCGCCTCCTTTATTTATACAAGTCTAGCACGTGTGAAGTGTCTCTTCACTGGCAGGGCCGACTTGTCAAACTGGGTGGGTAAACCCACCTTTATTATATTTCTGGGTCTCTTTAATAATTGTTGGGGCCGACTTCTTATTCTACCTATTATAATTGTTTTTTGACCAATCCGCAAAAGGGGATTTGGTCCTATTACAATAACTGACATGATCAATCCACAATGGGGATTGATCCTATGAACAATATATCAATAATAATAAGAATACTCTTTGCAGTTACAATATTTCAACACAAACCAAGCTGGTAGTCTTATGATTCTCGGTATCATAACTAGTTGTTCTGGATTTTCTTTCTTTTTTGGAATCTTCATGTTCTTCCTCATGTTCCTCCTTAGCTTTTGGGTCCATGGAGTCTTCTATAGATTCCATGCCCTTTCTTCTTGAAGATTCCAACTTCTTCCTTTCATCATAGGAACATGGATGTAGATGGACAACCAAGGATACTTGAGGCTTATTTCCGAAGAAGACTTCTTCTAAAGTCAAACCAAACACGTGTTGCAACATTTCAATGGGGAACATGGAAAGATACTTTATAATCTTTACGGATTCTTCAATGGATCATATCATTTAGGATTAGCTCCCTCTTAATCCTTGCTTCATGCATGAATGCATGCTCTTCTTTTGGAATTATGTAATCAGCTCCCTCCATCTAAGAGAGTCCATGCTTTCGTCTGTATCCTTATTGCCTTTTGCAAGGTGTCACAAGTCTTTTTCTAATTTCCTCTTGATTACTGACTTCTTTCTGATTTGACTTCTTCTGGGTCACTTCAAGTTTGATTCTGATTTCGGCCTATCTAGCATTTGTTACTTATATAATAGCTTCCACAAGGATTGTTACCAAAGATTGTCAACGTACTTCATCTTTTTCGTGTGTATTGCTTGACTTGTAGTCATTGTGATAGCAATCCTTATCTTGTTAGTCTTCCATAGGTATTGTTGCACTGACCATCTTATCTTTTAAAAAATAGATATACATGTACATAAACTATGTAAACATGGTATGTATAAGAACTATGAAGAATATTGTTACCTTGACTAGAAGAAGTTTGTTTTATCCTGCTTGGCTTTCTTTGAGGGTTCCCTTTCTTCGGCAATTGTTGCTTCGTCTGTTTCCTTCCTTTTCTTTAACTCGGGACAGTAGTTCCTGTAGTGACCATATTTTCGACAATTGAAGCATTGTATCTTTGACATATCGTTTTCTTGATTTGGTTTCTTCCTTAAGCCAAACTTCTTCTTATTCCTGAAATTCTTGAACTTTGTTGTGAAGGCTTGATCATCGTATTTATTTTGGGATTTCTCTTTTGGGTTAATCCTTGATTCTTCTTGTGCATAGCAAATCCAAAGTTCTTCAAATGTGGGATACTCCGTTCTTGTGTTCATGCTTGCGACAAATGCATCCCATGTCTTGGGAAGGCCATTGAGTACTATATTTACTAATTCCTTTTCTAAAATGATTTCTTCAATAGCTTGTAGTTGATCTCTTAACTAAGAGATTCTTACAAAGTATGATGTTATGCTATCATCATCATTCATATTCATGTCATGGAGCTCATTCTTCAGACTCGTTACTTGTCCAATGTTTCTGACTGAGAAGAGGTTAGTTAGGGGATCGTACATCTTCTTAGATGAGTCAAGATGAGAGATGTAGGGTATCAAGTGGTCTTTTACAGAGTCCACTATGATACTCATAGCGTTGATGTCATTGTCCTTGAATTTCTCCATAACTGCAACGTTCTGAGGTTCCTTCTCTTTTCCCGCTTCAAACTATGGTTCCATGATCTTGCCTTTCACGAGATCCAACACTTTATTCTTGGCAAGGATAGGGTCAATCCTTGTCTTCTATGCTCTGAAGTTAGAAGCCCCTTCTAACTTGTTTTTTGTCTTCATAGAGTAAGTCATTACTGCTTTGACTTGGTCAACCTTTGACTTTGACTTGGTCAATCTTTGACTTTGTCTTGGTCAACCTTTGACTTTGACCAAAAACTCAAACTTGACGTCTTGGCTTGCTGAGAGTACCAGGAGGTGCACTAGGCTAGCCAAAAATTAGGTCAATCTCTTCACTTAAGGTGCCTTAACAAGAGGGTTAGGGTTTCGTTGTTGCAGCAAAACTTTGACTGCAACTGCAACTATAACTAAGCAAATCCTCCCAATCTATCTTCCAACGGTAAGACTGTCTGAAGATAATGTGGGCCCATAACCTGTTAGAAAAGTAAGTGTGCTCGTTTCACCATAGACAATATAGAAATATTGTCACCCAACCATAGGTCGAAGCCACCCCCGAACACCTTAACCTTGACAGAGAGAATAATTCTGGAAGCAAACCCTAGATCCAATAGCCAACCAAGGTAGCGTACCTCTCTCCAGAGCTAGTGTACCAAGCAGAAAGTCCAAACCATAACCAAAAGAAAGTCCAAGCCAAAACCGAAAATTTGCCAGTTGCAGCAGCTGTAGCTGCAGCTCCTCTCCAAACTTGCGCACCACTGGTCTTATGCAGTTGTGAGAGTGTGTCAAATGAGCTCTAACGCCCTCTTATTTATAGTCGTCCAAGTGACCTAACTAGGCCAACTTCTACTTCTAGAGGCTAATAACTTAATATTACATTTTCTCCTAAGCTGACTTGTCTTCCAGGGTTCGTATCCAACCATTTAGGGTTTCTCTAGCTTTCCGGAATATTCTAGTCTCATCAAAGGTTACACATGGAGGTTAATACCTCCCGCAACTACCATAATATCAACAATAGACACCCTACAAAATTCAAGGACGAGATTGAGAAGGCAATCAAGGAATTGCTTGCGATGGGGCACATCATGCCCAGCACAAGTCCTTTCACTTCTTCAGTTGTACTGGTACTGAAGAAGGATGACACATTGAGGATGTGCATAGATTATTGAGCCCTTAATAAGAAGACTATCAAGAACAGGTACCCCATCCCGCGCATAGATGAGTTGATGGACGAGCTACATGGGGCAGTCTTCTTCACCAAAATAGATCTACGGTCAGGTTACCATCAGATCAGCATCAGAGAGCAGGACATAGAAAAGACAGCTTTCTGATGCCATTCTGAGCACGAGTTATTGGTCATGCCTTTCAGGTTGACCAACACACCATTCCAGTCTTTCATGAATCACATCTTTAGAGGAAAGTTGCGGAAGTACCTTTTGGTATTCTTCGACGACATCTTGATATACAGCAGAACGTGGGCTGAACATTTCGCACACTTGGAGGAGGTCTTGGACATTATGCAGGCACAATCATTATATGCCAAGGAGTCCAAGTGCGAGTTTGGAATGAGAGAACTCATGTACTTGGGGCACTTCATCGACGAGCAGGGAGTACAGATGCATCAGAAGAAGATCAGGGCCATTCTGGATTGGCCAACACCCAAGAACCTCACAAAGTTGAAGGGATTCTTTGGGTTGTGCAGTTACTACAGGCGAGTCGTTAAGGGGTTTTCACAGTTGGGGTTGCCACTCACCGATCTGACACAGAAGGGTGCTTTTAAGTGGATAGAGGAGTCACAGCGCGCTTTCGAGCGAATGAAGGAGGTGATGAGCACATGCCCCGTTCTAGCCCTGCCAGATTTTTCACAGCCGTTTGTTTTAGAGTGCGACGCATCAAGAGTGGCGATTGGAGCAGTTCTAATGCAGGGAGGTCACCCCATTGTTTTTTAGAGCAAGAAGCTTAGCAAGCCGGAGAGGCTCTATTCTATATACGAAAAGGAGATGTTAGCCATCATGCATGCATTAACCAAATTCAGGCAATATTTGGTGGGCAGCAGATTTGTGGTAAAGACTGATCACAACAGTCTAAAGTATTTCCTGGATCAGAAAGACCTTAGCGAGAGATAGCAGAAATGGGTCTCTAAGATTCAAGCCTTTAACTTTGACATTGAGTATGTTAAAGGTAAGAGGAATGTTGTAGCAGATGCCTTATCCAAAAGGCCAGCATGTTGTTCGATGATGGATATTTGCACAGACTAGAAAGCACACTTGCTAGTAGAGTACTCCAAGAACAGATTTTCCTACGAGGTAATGGATGGGCAAGTGGTCGATGATAGATATCGGGTATTGGACAACGTTATTTTCTACAAGGACCAGATCTACTTAGTTCCAGAATCTACCTTAAAAGGAAAGGTTATGAAGGCCTGTCACGACTCATCCACAGCCGGGCATCCAAGGTTCTTCAAGACGTACAGGTAGATCAAGGAGAGATTCTCGTGGAAGGGTCTCAAGGATGATGTGCTCAGGCACATTCGGGAGTTTGCGACTTGTCAGCAGAACAAGTCTAAATAGACACACCTATCTGGGTTACTTCAACCTTTACCCATTCCAAAGCAGAAGTGGGAAAGTATTTCCATGGATTTTATTACAGGACTTCCTCGAGTGAAGGGAAGGGACTATATTTTTGTGGTGGTCGACAGACTGACCAAGTTTGCACATTTCTTTGCCATAGCCACAAACTACAAGGCCATCCAGGTAGCAGATTTGTTTTTCAAGGAGGTATTCAGGCTGCATGGCCTACCCAGGCAGATAGTCAATGAAAGGGTCGGGCGCTTCATCAGCGTATTTTGGCAGGAATTGTTTAGGTTAGTGAGCACAGAGTTGGCCAGGAGTACCAGCTACCACCCCCATACAGTTGGACAGACAAAGATCGTCAACAAATGGGTGGAGGGGTATCTGAGGAATTATGTAGGAGGGCAGCAGCACACATGGGTGAGATGGTTGCACATGGGTAAGTACTGTTACAACATGACATATCATATGTCCATCCGGATGTCACCATTCAAAGCTTTATACAAATATGACGCTCCTTCCTTTATGGAGACGATGTTTGGAGATAGCAGGGCCACGGGGGCCGAGGATTGGATAGAGGAGAGTCGGAGGGTTCTATGGGCAGTAAAAGAGAATCTTCAGGCAACACAGAACCAACAGAAGATATATGCAGATAGACAGAGGACCGAGCACAGTTTCAAAGTGGGGGACTTGGTTTTTCTGGGATTATAGTCGTACAGACTGTCTTTGTTGAAGAAGAGTGGAGCAGAGAAATTCAAACCCAGGTTCTACAGGCCATACAAGGTCATCAGGAGAGTGGGCGAAGTGGCTTACGAGCTAGAGCTACCATAAGGTAGCAAGATACACAATGTGTTCCACGTTTCTTGCCTTAAAAAGGCAGTGGGGCAATAAGTTACCACTTCAGAGTAGTTACCACCATTGGATGAGGAGGGCCAGTTGGAGTTAGTGCCGAAGGAGGCACTGGAGCACAAAGAGCGGAGGTTGAAGAGTAGGGTCATCTGAGAGTGCTTGATCAAATGGAAAGGACTTCCAGTGGAGGATGCACATGGGAGGGAGAGTAGATACTACAACACCCAGGCTTGATGTTGCTTGAGGACAAGCAACATGCTTATTTTTAGTTTTTTTCTATCTACTGTCAACTATTCTTTATTAAGCGAAACTTTGATTGCTAGGACAATCATGGAGTTTAATATGTATGTAATATCAGAATAAAGAAGGAATAGCATTGCATTGGGATGAATTCCATCTTACAAGAGCCAAAACATGGTCTCAAATGCTGCACAAAAAAGTGAGCAAGATCTCTGACATGCAAGCCCCTAGATCTCTGGAGTCTGGATACTGGAAGAAAGCAAACTGCTAAAAATAACAGTTTCCAGGAATCTGATGAAACTAACTCTGGAATGAGCTTTGATCAATGTCAATGTCTAGATGCACCTGCAATGCAACCAATGTGATAAAATCTCGTCGGATTTTAACCCTCCGGTTGCACAAGTACAATTGGGGTTTAACAAGACCAAAACAACTTATTTCCTTCAACAATTTCCGTAGATTTATCTAGCTTCTTCCTCAAGGACACAATTTGAAATATTCATAATAGAAAGTTTAGATAATGATGTCACACTTCTAGCAACCAAGCAGAGGCTCCTTGACAGGGTATCAAGGAAGGAGGCTACACACCCTTCTTCTAATTAGGAATCCCTTTACATTCAAATAGGTTGTTAGATGTTTTGTTTAGCAGGTTATAATAGAATGGACCTTACATATAATGTCTTCATTTGTTTTGTCTGCCTTTGAATAAGTTTTCTTAGATTGCATTTATTATTTGCAGTACTTCTTTCTTTTTGTTCTATTCTTGCTTGCAATAGCAACCTTCACAAAGCCTTTAGCCCCATAAGTAGGTAGGAAAGAAATAAGCTCCCAAATGATTAGGTCCATTATCTGAGTCGTATGCCTGTGAGGCTTAGTGGACATGTGTTAAAATAATTGATGTGATCATTTTACCATAGACAATATCACAATATTGTTACCCAACCATAGGCACACAGCCACCCCTAAGCACCTTTAACCTTTGACAGAATTATTCCGGAAAGCCATACTAGAACCAACAGATAAACCCTAGCTGCTAACTACAACAACAACTCAAGACAAGTAGAGCGCTCCTTCTCCAAGGGTAGCACACAAGAGAGAGAGTCTCCATATCCACAAAACAAGTACCATACACAACTGCAACTGCACTACTCTCTTAAACTTGCGCCATACTTAGCCAGAATATTACCAAGAGTATCACCAAGAATATCACCAAGAATGTCACCAAGAGTTTCGCTATGCACTACCAAGAGCCACCCTAGCAGATGCACCTTCCTTGTATGCCACTACAACTCCAAACTTGCGCTATACCGGCTGAGAGAGTGAGTGTGGTGAGTGAACAAATGAGTCAAGACGTCCTCTATTTATATTAATCTGTCCATTGACTTTTCTGGCTGGGTTGATCTGACTTTCTGGTAATTATATTCTAAAATTATTTATTCTGCTAGGTCGATTTGTCTTCTAGGGTTTTTACACATTTGTTTAGGGTTTCTCTTGCTTCTGGAATATTCTATTCTAACCAAAGGTTACACATGGAGGTTAATACCTCCCGCAACTACCATAATATCAACACTCCCTCCTAGCTAGGGAGGTATTAACACGTAGCATCGTCATAGCCACACATGCTATCAACTCACAAGCAACATCACCACTATCATTATCATCTGATAGCATCAATTGCATCATCTCTAGAGGCCATACTCCATCTGAGTAATCGGGCATGATGCTGAATAAGTCACTCACTCAACGAAATGATACAAGGACCATTCTTCTAATCTGGACATATATCCTAGAAGAATGATTGTCCCAATAGATGTTGAATGTCCTCAATGGCTCCAAGAACCATCCTCTCCAGTGTCCACTGCATCATCTCTAAGTTGTATGATCATATCTAAGTTGTACTAGCATGATGCTCTGCATCATATCTAAGTTGTACTAGCATGATCATATCTAGCATGATGTGGACTACCATCTACATCATCTCTAAGTTGTACTAGCCTGGTGTCAATGCACCATCTCTAAGATGTACTCGCATGATGTAGATCAATGCCTCTGCATCATATCACTATCCATCTAGTTGGCAATCACCTCCAACACTAGTGGTAGTCTCCATGGCAATCAGATAGTAGCATACAACTGCTACAATTCCATCCAATAGAACACAACTGTGTCTATCCATAGTAGTACACAACTACTGTCCAGTGGTACACAACCACTCCTAGTAGCACACAACTACTAACCAGTGACACACATTCACTACCAGTGGAGCACATCCACTACAATAGCATACAATGTTGGCATGTTTTACAGACAGTGTATGCTTGTCATTGATGGCAACTACAACAGCAAAGATGGCAGCAAACGCGCAAAGGATTGTAGGCAGGTCATTGATGACAAGATCAAAGTAAGCATCAATGAAAAACAAGAACAAAGTAAGCTCAGGAGTAATTAGCATAGAGTCGATCGCAATGCCTAAGCTCGGAAGGAGAAGCGTCAGTGATCGTTGGATCCCAGTCAAATTCCCGAAAGAAGGAGGACCGTCTGATCTGATTGTAGACAAGAAGAACGCGCATAAGAGGACAGATCTCAGGCGTCAGATCTAAGCATAAGTTCCGACCATCGTTGGATCAGGAAGAACCTGCACGGTCTTTAAAGTGCAAGATCGAAGCGGTGGTCCAACTCCATTTCAGAGTTTTGGCTATCGGGATTTCGGAAATCGGGAGATGGAGATGTCAAGAACTCCTACCACAGGAGTCTCGAAATCGCGTTATGCGAAATCGTGAATTAATCCTAACCATCGGATCGAGGACTGATCTGAACTGTTGATCAAGCACAATGAAGGGTCGTAGAGTTGCGAAGCCTCGATAAAATCTTGACCATTGATCCAAGAGGGACGCGTGGCAGAAGATCAGAGCATGTCAAAGACTCCATTCGAGGTTTCGCGAATCGTGACTTGGAGAGTCAAGAAACAATACCACAGGAATGCCGAAATCGCGAAATGATCTGAGCCGTCAGATCAAGGTTTGATGTGTACCATTGAACAAATCCCATTTCGGGGTTTCGGATACCGGAAATTGGAGTGTCGAAACACTTTGCAATAAGAATGTCGAAATCGCGATATGATCGGAGCCGTTGATTCAAGATCTGATTTGGACCGTCGAATCATAGGACAAGTGGCAAGCGATTGAAATTTCGCTGACTTGGAGTCAACAGAGCATGGTGTGGAAACTCGCTAGATGCGAGATCGCGAAAAGATCAGGACCATCGAATCACCAAGAACGTGGACCGTTGATCTGAGCTCCATCTCGGAGTCTCGCCTATCGTGACTTGGAGTGACGAGAACCTCCATCTAAGGAACAACGAGATGCGAATTCACGATGAGATCTGGACCATCAATTCATCAAGATCGTGGACCGTCGATCAGGGTCGATGAAGGTCATAAGGTCGCAAAAATATCGAAAAGGTGAAATGGATGTAGCCTGTGATCACATCGATGGAAGATGGGGGAAGGAGCTAGTGCGGACAAGCTCCTTTTCGGAGTTTCGGGGATCGCGACTGGGAGTGTCGAGACACTTGGTCACACAAATGCCGAATTGTCGAATGCCGAAATGCCGAAATGAATGCAAGATCCCATGGATCCAATCCAACAGTGCAGGTGAATTTGAGTATGATCGGAGGGCTAATGTTGCTCTTCACAGTGTAACTGCTAGAAACCATTGATGGTTTCTGCCAGAAGATTCAAAGAGACCTCTGTGTGATCGCCAGAGGAGCTGAAGAGTCTCCAAGCTTCTTCCAGTGAATGAAAACTATTCTTAGAGGGGATTGACAGATGGATGCGCGTTGAAGTCTGTAACTGAAACAGAAAGGATAAGCTCGAGTGTGCCAGAGAAGACAAGAAGTCTCAACTGCCAGAGAGGCTGAGGAATCTCAGCTGAACACCCAGTGATGTTGGACGCGTAGTGGGAACCACCAGAGAAGCTGAAGAGTTGCGATGATCAGGAAGAGCACTCGAGATGTGGAGGAGATCGGCGCGGTGGGAGCATGCAAAGGAATTGCGCACATTGCATGCACAAGGTGCACAGAAGCTATAAGTACACAGTACAGAGAAGAGATGATGTTTTTTTTTTGCGGTTGTGATGAGGGATTCAGGAGGGCAGAAGGAGGAGAGTACAGCAGCTGAAATGCAAAGCAGAGGAATGGTGGATCAAATGGAGATGGCACACAGTGCGTAACGTGAAAAGAACATAAAGCGTAAAGGAGTGTGCAGAAGACACTGATGCAAACAGAGCAGCACAGTATAGCAAAACAATGATAAGTCTGGTAAGCCAATGATAAATATTGTATCATTGTAATAAGTTTCATTAGCAAAGATTTATATTTCTGGGTGGTAGGGAGGTACAAGGGAGGACTAGTGTCCTCAGAGGTTCAAGTGGGAGCTTGAACACAAGGAGTCGGTGCTTCCTTCTAGTTGGTGCTAGAAAAATCAGGGAGTCGGTGCTTCCTTCTGGTTGGTGTTAGAGAAATCCAGGAAGTTGGTGCTTCCTTCTAGTGTGTGCTAGAGAAAAACAGAGAGTTGGTGCTCTCAGCAAGTTGGAGCTTGCAAAACAGAGGTTGTAGCCTCACAATGAGTTGGTGCTCATATGTATGATAATGTAAAGAATGTAAAGAATACTTATCATATAAAGAAGAAGAGGTTTTTACCCTGTATGGGTTTCCTTGGAAAAATATCTGTCTCTGTGTTTCTCATATATGTGACTGATGTTGAATGTGCCATTGTTTATTTCCCTGCATTATTGTGATCATCATTGAGTGCCTTGTAAAGAATTTAAAAGAAGCATAATTGTTTAAGCACGAGAACAATTGATTCACCCCCCCTCTCAGTTGTGCAACATACAACTACTGTCCAAACACATACAGTCTCTACAACAATCAAATCATATCATATCATATCATCCTACATCAACAATGTCATCAGCTGCATCACCTTTAAGCCGTACTAACATGATGCGAATGCATCATATCTAAGTTGTACTAGCGTGATCTGGAGTATCATTTACATCATCTCTAAGCCGTACTAGCATGACATATCTAGCATGATGTCAATGCATCATATCTAAGTTGTATGCCACCTCTAAGTTGTACTCACATGATGTAGATCGGTGCCTCACTGTGTCATCTCTAAGTTGTATGATCATCTCTAAGCCATACTAGCATGACATATCTAGCATGATGCCAATGGATCATATCTAAGTTGTATGCCACATCTAAGTTGTACTCGCATGATCATATCTAGCATGACACGAGCCCACTGCACCATCTCTAAGTTGTATGGTCATATCTAAGCCGTACTAGCATAGCATATCTAGCATGATGTCAATACATCATATCTAAGTTGTACTCGCATGGCCATATCTAGCATAATGCGGCTCACCAACATCGTCTCTAAGTTGTACTAGCATGAACATAACTAGCATGATGTCAATACATCATATCTAAGTTGTATACCCACCTCTAAGTTGTACTAGCATGATCATATCTAGCATGATGCAAGCATCATCTCTAAGTTGTATGACCATCTCTAAGCTGTACTAGCATGATACAAATCCGCAACTCACTGACAGTCCATGATGCCACATATCAATGCTCCCTCCCAACTTAGGAAACCATCTCCTCCCTTTCAACCAAGGGAGCAATCTCCACGAGCCCCAACTTGTCCCTCAAGTATGCAAACTTTATCTTGGACAAAGGCTTCATCAAAATATCTGCAGTCTGCTCATCAGTGGAGATATATTGGAGAACCACTTCTCCCCTCTGGACTTTATCATGAAGAAAATAGTACTTGATCTCAATGTGCTTCGACCTTTCATGGGATAATGGGTTCTCTGAGAGCTTTACATAGCTCTAGTTATCAAAATATATCACGGTCGAATCCAACACCTGATCAAACAGTCCAGAAACCATCTTACTGAGCCACACTACTTCCGTACAAGCATCACAAGCTACAATATACTCTGCTTCTGTAGCGTCTGCAGTGCTTAGTGCACCAGACTTATGTTTTCTGCTAGCCCATGATATCATAGTAGATCCCAAACTGAAACACATACCAGAAGTACTCTTTCTGTCATTTGCACTCCCTGCCCAATTTGAATCAGTAAATCCATGCAGTTGTACATCACTGTTTGAGGCATATCTCAAACCATAAGTTATTGTCCCACGGAAATATCTCAAGATATGCTTTGCAGCTATCCAATGCTCTTGTCTGGGTTCCACCTGGAACTGGCTCAACATGTTCACAACAAAGCAACTGTCCGACCTGGTATTTACCAAATACATCAATGAGCCAATCAACTGTGGGTACAGGGACACATCTACTGGATCAGAATCAGAGTCTCTCAACTTCCTCATATCTATCACCATGGGAGTTGCCATGGATTTGCAATCCATCATCCCAAACTTTTGAAGAATCTTTACAACATACTTCCGTTGCCGGAAGATTTCACCATGCTTCTGCTATACTTCTAGTCTCAAATAATAATGCACGAGACCAAGATCCCTCATATCGAGTTCAAAGGCTGGCTCCTTCTTACATTGAATAATGAGAGGCTATGTACCAAGCTCTTGGAGCTTGCTTGAATCCATACAAGATCTTCTTTAATCTGCATACATGGGTTTCTCTAGGGTGTACAACAAAACCTTGAGATTTCTCTATTTATACTTCTTCCTCAATTACTCAATTGAGAAAGGCGGTCTTTACATCCATCTGATGTAAACTCCAACCCATGGATGCCGCAAGAGATATGATGGCTAGAGCAAACTTTTCATCATAGTCTTCTCTCTCCTGCTGGGAGAACCCTCTGGTCACGAATCTTGCCTTGTATTTATCAATACTCCCATCTACTGCATGGTTTATCTTGTAAACCCATTTTGAAGTGACTACAAACTTTCCTTCAGGTCTAGGTACGATTTCCCACACATCATAGCTCCCTTCCATTCTTTCTTCTTGACTGCTTCTCCTCATAGAAATATGGATAGATTCTGGTCATTCATCATTGCCTTGATAGATTCTTCAATGGATCGGTTCTTTCTTTCTACTACACCATTCCGTTGAGGATTGTAGGGAGTAGTGAGCTCCCTCCTAATCTCGACCTCTCTGTAGAATGTCTTGAAATCATCTGAGTTGTACTCTCTTGCTTAGTGAGGAGGTTGACATTGGTCCACACTGTTGAGATTTGGGTACCTTGGAAAGTGGTCCCCTTGTGTTTGTGAGTCTCTAAACACAAAGGGGGAGACTATTACCCTTATAACTTTACTTTATGTTCTAATTTCACTTTGACTTAGGAGTTTAAGTAAAAA
The DNA here is from genome assembly GCA_009831015.1 of Picea engelmannii. Classification (NCBI taxonomy): domain Eukaryota; kingdom Viridiplantae; phylum Streptophyta; class Pinopsida; order Pinales; family Pinaceae; genus Picea; species Picea engelmannii. The sequence goes on along the minus strand of ML782121.1, from coordinate 204,314 downwards.
GTGAAATATATCACTTAAGTCATTAAAGTGTCATTTAATTCACTTTGTGGGTGAGTTAAAGGACATAAATCAAACTAACGAAAGTGGGTTTCCTAAGTGAGATTTTAGGTTTAAATCTCACCCATTGATTTAAACCTTGATTTTATAGGATTCCTTTTAGTCATATTGAAAATATTAGCTTGATTGTTTGCCTCCTCTCCACAAGAAATCATTCTTTTATTTTTCTGATAAAGTATAGTATTTTGACATTTGTTCATTGAATAGGATGATATCATGATATCCACCCCAAGGTTGCGGGGGAGCGCCCCCCCCCCTCGAACCCGCTCCCGAATCGCGCTCCGAAGGGGAGCGTTTTTTAGGGAGCGCGATTTCTCTTGAAAATATGCGCTCCCTGGTTTTTTAGGGAACGTTCTCTCCCTGGACACTCTCTGAACGCTCCTAAGGGAAAAAAATACTCCCCGAAACGCTCCCTGAGCCCACATGCGTGAGGAGGAAATTGGTCATTTTGTGGGTTTTTTTGGAGAAATGACTCACGGGAAAGGTAGCCTAGGGTTAGCTAAGACTACTAAACACTCTTTCACTTCCATTTCTCTCATTTCATCCATTTCTTTGCTAAGAGGGTTTTGACTCTTGAGAGGGTTCTTGCTAGTTCTTGAGGAGATTAAAGGGAGATTGAAGGCTACCATTTGTGAGAGCTTGGAAGGGAGATTGAAGGCTACCATAGTCATATTCA
>ML782121.1:184331-198428 GCA_009831015.1 Picea engelmannii | reverse complement strand
CTATCTACATACTATATAGGCCCACATGTGAAGCACTCCAACTCTAGGTGACACATGTCAAGCTCCAAGGCATGCACATCCAACAAGCAAGGGTCCAAGGTTGAGCACTCCACAAGATGTGTCCAAAACTCCCCCTCCAAAGGCCTCCAATGCTCCACACTACCTCCTAATCCATGTGTACCTCCAAGTCCACTCCACTTACATGATCACTCCTTAACCCAAGCATCCTCAAATAAAGTGCGAGCCTCCATGCAGGCCACCAAGTGTCCTCAAGCCCTCTAAGGCACAACACCATCCTCCAAGATGCCCAACGCTCCTCCTCCAAGGTAAGTTGTCCTCCCAAGGAAGCAACCAAACTCTCCAAGTGTGCACCCCATGAAGAAAATCATAGTGCCATCTAGGTCTCCAATGCTCCAAGGAAGTGCGCCACATAAGCATCAAGAGAAGGTCCAGCAATCCATGAGTAAGCCATCTCCAATGTGTATGTCCATCATAGTACAACCAAGGGTTATCAACACACCATGCACCCCGCATCACATGAAGCACCCCCAAGCATGGTGTAAACACTTCTAGAGTAACCCCATGAGCTAACAACTTGTTAGAGTCAAAATTTTGTATTGGGTAAAGAAAAAACGGAATGATGTTGCTTCTAATTCAGCAGTCCCATCTCAAAGTTTTTCTTGGTATGATGGCGCACTAACATGTGCTAGCCTATCTTTGCAGATCACATCGCAGGTAAGATAGAGATGGACCATCTCCAACAGCTTCTAGATTTTTGGGGTGGGGTACATTGTACCATGAGCAAGAAGCCACCTAGCCACTCACGACCTGCTTCAACAGGATCTCACAAAAGCAACAATAGGCCCCACCACTAAGCCGATAGGCAGGTGCAGGAGAGACGAGAGTGCCGGTGGCACTGGCCCTTAGGCCCACCTAGGAATGACAAGCACTTCCCAGCACTAGCCTTAGCTATTTCTGAAGGGCCTACACCCCCGAAACCTCCCAATGATGGAAGCTTGTGCAACCACTTGATGTCAATTCCCTGGTTATTGGTTTAGGGCCTGCTCTTGATGATCATGACCAGCCTCCTCTAATGCTGGCATGATTACTTTATAGTATTGTCTTTGTTTGGGTTGTCACCCTTTGATGTTTGTTGTTATGCTTTTACAGACTTTAGACTTCTAGCTAGTGGCACCATGGCTGCCAGTGTTTTGGCTTAAGCCAGCCTGCTATTTTGTCATTGTAGTTTTTTGGCTATGCTTGTGGAGGCTTCTTTTGTAACATACCTTTTGGTATTAAAGCCCTGTATATACTATTTCTGTTAATAGTCAAAGGAAGCTTTATTCAAAACAAATACTAAGGTTCATCTATTTAGGCAACAATGATAATTTTGGGACATATGCAATTACAAATACAAGGTACAATTGGCTGTAAAAGCATGAAACTGGGGTTAATAGTGCTTCTGTTCAATTTTCAGTTTACAGAATACTAAGGTTCATCTATTTAGAATTTTGTAGGCAGTTTCATCAATATATATGTGCAAATATCATAATAACCATAAATAAAATATTAGTTTGTTAGATTATGTCCCAGACTAATATTTGTTACTACAAAAAAGGAAGAAAGCTGCATTGTAATTCATGCTTAAGACATTAGTCCAGAAAATCTTACAAATGTAGAGAGAAAACCTTGTTAATCATGTCTGCAATGCTGAAGAATCCAATCACTTTAGGATACTCAAAAACCATAGTTCCAAAATCATTATCATTCATGCCAAGCTCCAAGAAAAAATTCACTCTGCATTTGAGTTCCTCCATGCTAAAAGACAAAATTTCTGGGCAATGGCTTACAACAAAACCCATCCAATCTATTAAAACACCATGACTTTCCAGAAACTGGACATTATCATCCAGATCTTCTATTGGCCGCCTCAAAATACTTTCTTGCCTCATGAGCACCACTCCAAGATATCTCCCTTTAACATGAATAGATTTTAGCCACCGAATTCGTAGTTTTAAACCTTCTAAATCATCAGCAACAGTGCTGACCAGCATCCCAATACGTGGATATGACAGCTGATTGTGTTTCAACCACCTGCACTCAACTAATAAAAAAATCAGTACAAACATTTCCATATGTTTCATCAAGATCCATATGCATGTGAAGAAGCCAATGATACATTTTCTTGGTCGTCTCTATTCTAAAGAATTCCATTTTACTGACAACAGATCTCAATTGGATATACAATTAAATTAAATTTCAAATCATGGACCGATCAATGTAAACATATATATTGGGAAACAGAAAAATGTTAAAATTGCAATCCTCTCCAAGTACCTCTACAAAGATAAATAGATTAATACCCATACATTAACATGGATCTGTGAAGAATAACTGCTCTCCATCATAATAAGAAATATAAGAACTCTATTTTAAAGACTAATATTCTGAAATCTCTCCAGATCTGAATTTATTAATATTGCAATCTTAAGTAAAAGATGCTCACTGTTGAACATGGCCCACTGATGCAAACATCGCAATTCATTGCCAACATCTTATTTTTTGTGATGTCTCAATATGATAAATCACTGACAAAAGATTGTGACTTTTAGCAAAAAAATGCCATATCACAATATTTTGAAAAAATCATGCCACCACAGGAAAAAATCATCAAGTGGCACTTTTTTGTCTATAGAACCCCCAAACTAGATATTTTATGTCATTTTCGTTTGCAGCAGTTCGGATTGAGAGCAAAGACTTCCGTCGGGGCAAACAAGCATTTTCATTTCCATTAAAGAATCTTTTGTGAAGAGGGGATTGATTTCCAACTGTGGTTTTCATATCGCTGGGTATGTGTTATTTTTCTGGCATGTAATTAGTTTTTTCAAGATTTATGCAAGGGTTTGCAATGTGCATAGTGTTTGCCTCTTATTGCCAAATTTTCATGGGAGATTGATCAATTTTCTAGATCTGATTTTTTTTCCAAGCATTCTTTTGTGTTCGTGTGTTTTATTTTTTTCCCTAGGTTTGGACTTTCAAGCTCTCTTTCAGAATGAGCGTGTTTGTTTGGATGCTAATCTACCAGGGTTTACCATTCAAAGAACGACTATCAAGAACAGGTGTCACAAATGACAGGTGTCCACTTTCAGGACTGCTGGAGCTTTGTTTGGAATGCCTGGCATCATAATTTTTTCGGTAAAATTTCTTGAAATCAGCACTGTTAGGTGATGTTGACTCCATTGGACCTCTTCATATTTTATGTGTCTAGGATTGTATTAGAGTTGTCTCATTGTATATTGTATGGAAGCTTTGCTGTGAAGCAGTTTTTAGTGGTAATCTATTTTCGCTTGCTTCATTTATATAGTGTTAAAAACAGTGAGATCAATTTATTGTTTAGAGTTAGAAGTGCTCTTTTATTAAGAGATGTGTGAGGTTGTGCAGTTGAAGCGCAGTCAAACCTAAAGCCCTTTCTCTTGGCCTTTAGATAGTCTTGTGCTTTATTGTATAGTACTTTTATACCATATTTTTTGTTAATATATGCAGAGTTTTTCAAAAAAATAAATAATCGTCCTACCAACAAGACAAAGGCTTTGGACCGATTTTGGCAATATGGCGAACCTCGCGATGGGAAAAATCACCAAAAATTGAAATGTAAGCACTGTGAAAAGGAGAAGATTGGAGGGATCAGCCACCTGAAATACCATCTTGCTAGAATCCCAGGGCATCAAGTTAACCTTGCCCAATACAACGCCAGAAATAATGTGAAGTACTCATCAATCTATTAAAAAAAAGAATAAGAAGGAAGAAAAAGAAGCTATTCAACTTGAAATTGCAGCAAAAGTAGTAGCAAGAACCTCGAGAATTGTAAAGATTTCCAACCCTAGATGACTGATGTCCTTATGATCACAAAGAAAACAAATCAAACTGAATTTATTTAACTGTTGAAACTTAATTTCTGAACATAGGATCAATCACACAATAGATGGAAAAGTAAATAGCAGAAGCATGGATGAAATACACACATACACAAACGATTTCTCCTTCAAACCAGCTTCTCATTCCTTAGATTGTAGCGGATGAATAGTTTAATTTGCTCAATAGGCAAGAAATAATAAAAATATAATGTATAAGAATGTAGAATTGAATGATATGATATACATTCAGAGAGCCCCGGCTATAAATATAGCCTAAGGTGCCTTTTAACGAAGAGTCATAGTATTTATTATATTTTAATTTTTTATTTTTAGCTTTATATATTTATTTATTTATTATTATCTTAGGCTTTTATATATATAACATTGCCTTCCCCTTTAAAGATGCTTTATCCACGAAGCAATCTTGGATGAATTTTTCTTCCATTATAGACAGGCATCTTGATTCCAGTTTTGTTTTTGAATACTTGTGAGCTCTTTGTTGCGGATGAAGTCGGCTTTCCGACCCATATACATTGTAGTTCTTCCCTTGCCATTTGAATTCCATAAATTGATCTTGTAGGTTTGTGGCATAGATACACAATTGCATCAACTACTCCACTCCTAACACCATGTCCATTCCACTAAGGGGTAGAGCATAATATCCAGATTGTAGTTCCAGATTTCGTATCTTTACAGAAACCTTATGGAATCATCCTAATCCTTTGATTTCTTGATCATCGGCCATTGTAACCACGAGATTCTTTACAAGGTATGCAAACTATTTAATTGTCTAGCAAGATTAATGTCCACGAAGTTGTGTACTTCCAGAATCTACTAAGATTGTGATGTTTACCTTTTATGCTTCCTTTGAATTTTAGCGTCCTTGGTTCCACCTTTTCTGCAATTGCTGCAAGCAATATCATAGGTTTTTTGTCTTGACTATTATGGATGGTACCACTATTCCTCAAATGAAGTGGAATATAACAAGTTGTAGGTGGTTGCATTGTGAATCTACTAAAACCCAGCAAAGCGAACCAGAAAACTCCAACAATATTTCACTCAGAAATTACTTAGCACCAAAATAAATTTTCTGAAATTGTTATTTTTTGTTACAGCTAGGTTTCTTCACAGAAAAAATTAATATGCACAGCAGAAATAAATCTGACCAACAATGAAGAAGATAACAGCAATCACATCACATGAGAGACAAATATTTTTGGGTAAAATAACCCCTGGAAAAACCCAATGTGGGAAAACCAGTTCTTCAGTTTGTGAATTATATTATGCAGCGGCAGATATGGAAAATTCTTACACAGCAGATCGATTTACATCAGTCGCTGAGGAAACCCCAGTGATTTTCTTCCCAGCACCTATACGGCCCTCTGCAAACCAAATCGAACCCAGCAACACATAAATCGGCCCAGTAAATCAGCCTCTGCACAAATCATATGGCCCAGTTGCGCTGTCCCTATGTCACACGTGCGGCTCTCTCACATCTATAGCATGGCCTCTACAAAATGCCCACGAAGCAAGTCGATCCAGCTGCAAAATCTCTCCTCCGTCTCTACTGCAATCTCTCTCCAGCAAACCCTCAAGCGAACTTCTTCCTCTTGCTGAAATTCGCCCTCTCTCAGATGCATAATGTGCCCAGCCACCAAGTTGATTTAATTTTATCTCAATGAACAAGCAAAAACCCTATCTCCAAAGAGATCAAGGGCTGAGATCAACCCTCACTCTCTCAATGAGATGGATGGCCAAGATTAAAAGACTATCACTTAAATTATTTTCACTTTTAACTTTAGAAAAGTGCTCATTGAGTCAACATTAAAATCTAACACATTTAATGTACTTTTTCTCTAAGTTAAACTTAGAAAAAAGATTTAACCCATCAACTTGGCTAGTTTCATTGTCTCCCACCATGCTAGGACGCCACCAAATGGAAGAAGACCTTGAGTTACCCTTCTCAACACTCTCTCTTAACGAGGAAGGGATTCTGAACCAACCCTATCTTGTCTCTAAACTTCGCGAACTTTTGTCTGCAAAGTGCCTTGGTAAATATATCTACCATAGGATCATCTGTCTGTGAGTATTGGAGCCTCACAGCTCCCTTCTGTACATAATCGCGTATGAAGTGATAGTGGATGTCTATATGCTTGCTACGATCATGAAACACAGGATTCTCAAAGAGCCTAAGCAACTCTTATTATCGCAATGTATCACAATACCCTCTACCGAACAACTTCCTCAACCACAGTGTCTCACATGCTGCTAAACTAGTTGCCATGTACTCTACCTCAACAGAGCTCAATGCCACTGATCTCTGCTTCCTGTTGAACCAGGATATAATACTTGATCATATGTTGAAGCAACACCCTGAAGTGCTCTTTCTGTCCTCTGCACATCCTACCCAATCAGCATATGTAAAACCTACCAAACTCACTCCACCACTACGCTCATACAACAACTCGTACTCCACTATACCTCTCAAGTAGCGAAGTCCATGCTTCGCAGCTATCCAATGCACTCTCCGAGGGTCCACCATGAACTGACTCAAAGAGTTGACTGCAAAGCTAATATCTGGTCTAGTGTTGACCGGATACATGAGCGATCCAATAAGTTGACGATAGATGGTGGGGTCTACTGTCTCAAAACTAAATACATCAATCTTCCTCCAGTTCGTCACTAGAGGCGTGGACATGGGCCTACAATCTGTCATCCTAAACCTACACAAGATCTCTATTGTATACTTCTCATGTCCTAAGAAGAAGCGCCCATCAGTTTGCCAAACCTCCAGACCAAGGAAGTAATGCATCAAACCAAGGCCTTTCATCTCGAACTCTGCTGCAAGGTTAGCCTTGCAGTCTGCAATCAATTGCTCATCTCCGGTAAGAAAGAGATCATCAACATAAAGCACTAGTATGAGAGGCACCTCACCTACTAGAAAATAGAGGTCTGGATTAGCCTCACTCCGTTGGAATCCCATCTCTCTCAGATCATTGTCGATCCTCCAGTAACATGCCCGAGGTGCCTGCTTGAGCCCATACAAGGCTCGTCTCAACCTGCAAACATGCGTATCCCTGTCTCCAACCTCAAAACCCTCAGGCTACTCAATATAGACTTCTTCCTCAATAACTCCATTGAGGAAGGTAGTCTTCACGTCCATCTGATGAACACGCCAGCCCATCTTTGCTACTAATGAAATAATTGCTCAGATGGAGGAATATCTAGCCACCGAGGCGAAAGTCTCCTCGTAATCGACTCCCTCTTTATGTGCAAACCCCTTGGCTACGAAGCGTACCTTATACTTCTCCACGCTTCCATCTGCTGCATGCTTGACTTTATAGATCCATCTCGATCCAACCACCCGTTTACCCTCTGGCCTGGGCACCACCTCCCATACATTGTTCTTCATGATAGCATACTCCTCCATCATGGCCTCCTGCCACACTCCATGTTGTGCATCCTGCTCATAAGTGGAAGGCTCGGCATCTATAAGCTCTGTCATGAGTGCCATAGACCCAAATCTCTGCGGTGGTCTACTCTCTCTGAAAGATATCTCTAGAGGAGCTACCCGTCTAGAATAACTGACTGTGGACTTGTACCACTTTGGTCGTGGCCTAGTGTCAATCTCCTGTGGAACAGCCTCACGTTGCTCTACCTCCTCATCAATCTCTTGACTATCTTGTCCACTAGTCTCCTTGCCAACACCTGTACCCTGTGTCTGCGCCTGTGACTATGTACTCTGTAACTCCTCACTTTTCTGCCCCGAGTCTTCTCCCTGTTGGTCCTCTATCTGCACTGGCATATCTCTAGATCTCCTTAAGGCCCTCTCCTCCTCAAACTGCACGTCTCTACACACCATTATCCTCCTGCGCTCTGGCACAAAGATGCGGTAGGCCTTAGAAGCCTTGCTATAGCCAACCAATATCCCCTTCTCTCCTATGGGGTCCAACTTTGTCCTCTATACCGAAGGGACATGAGAGTAACAAATACTCCCAAAGATGCGAAGATGACTCAGTGACTCACATCTAGCCTGGTACTTGTGTGTACCTCCTCGGGTGTCAATTTCCCCAAAATGGTGTGGGGACTCCTGTTCTGAATGTAAATAGTTGTGTGAAAAGCCTCAGCCCATAAGAACACAAGTAATCCCTCATCATGTATCATCGCACTAGATGCACCCACTATGGTCATGTTCTTGCGCTATGCCACTCCATTCTGTTGCAAGTTATAAGGAACAATGAGCTCCTTCTTGATACCCTCTGTAGCACAATACTCCACAAACTCATTAGATGTGTACTCACCCCCATTATCCGATCTGAGTACATGAATCCTCCTACCAGGTTGGTTCTCAACTAGGGCTTTGAACTCCCTTAACCTGTCAAAGACCTCATCCTTGGTCTTAAGGAAATATATCCAGGTCTTCCTGGAGTAGTCATCAATAAATATCACGTAGTAGTTGAAGCCACTAACTGACTACACACTCATAGGACCACAAACATCTGAATGGATTAGATCCAAGATCCCCTTTGGCCTATGCCCACTAGATGGAAATGCCTTGCGGGCGTACCTTCCCAATGCGCAACCCTTACAAGGATCGTGCTTCAATGCTATAACCTAGGGCATTCCTGTAACTGCCTGTCTCAAATGACTCAACGCACCAAAATGCAAATGTGCCATCTGTCTATGCCATAACTCACTCAACTCTGTATCGTTGTTGACTAATGCTTTTGTTGGCTCAAAATGCAATCTATATACCTTCTCACTTCGAACCCCAATTACCTTATCCATCTTGGTTGTAGACCCCTTTGGTCTAATGTATACCTTTCCTCCACAAAAGGTCACCTCAAACCCTTTATCCTCCAGGGTTGAAACTGAAATGAGGTTCTTGGTAAGACCAAGAACATACAATACGTCAACAAAACGGAGTGGTTTACCCGACTCTCTCTAAAATGACACTGTTCCTATGCCTTGCGCCTTATAGCATGCATCATCTCCTAGCTCAATATGAAGATTCACGCCTCCCTCCTGCAAGCTACTGAAGAACTCCTTGCGCCCAGTCATATGACAAGAAGCGCCACTATCCACATACCAAATACTTGTGACAGTTGAGCTCGACATACATGCAATAAGGCAGAAATCCTCCTCAAAGCTCTTCACAAACTCCTCTACTCCTGCAGAGGTTGCCATCTGTGGCTTACTCTTTTTCTGTTCCAGACACTGTGAGGCAAAGTGTCCAAACTTGTGACAATGGAAACACTTGACTTTGGAGAAGTCGATGATCTTCTTCTTTCCACCTGCTCCACTCCCGGAGCCCTTCTTCTTAGACTTTCCTTTGCTTTTGCTTGCAAGAGCCAAAACCTCCTCATCCACAACCTGAATCGTCGTAGATAATCCACTCGCCTGACCAATACGAATTTTCTCTTGCACAAAATCATCCCATAAGCGTTGTCAGTCAGGGAGCTTCTCCCGAGCTACAATCCCACACATAAATGTGTCCCATGGCTTTGAAAAACCATTCAGGGCTATATGTACTAGCTCGGAATCCTCTGTCTCTACGCCAACTGTTGCAAGCTCATCCCTGATCTGTGTAAGACAAGTGAGGTAGGGAACCACACCTTCGCCCTTTGCCATCTTGGTACCTCGTATCCTTTCTCGAAGCACCATAATCATGTTTTCATTCTTACTTTGATAGAGGCTACCCAAGGCATTCCACATGTCTTTAGCGGATGTTTTTCCTGAAAAATGTGGGATTATGTGATCCTTTACCCCATCAAGGATTGACATTCAATATTTTGGTAACCCTCTCTTTCTAGGTGGGGAAGTTCTGAGCGCCTTGAAGTCTATCCTCAACTCTCAAAGTCGTGTCCATTTATGAAAGTGTCTTTGTCCAAACTCTATCGCTGCCTTACCAACTAATCCTATGCTTAGATCTGAAATCGATCTCCTTAACCCAATACGTTGATGTTGTTACTTCAACAAAACGGCTCTGATACCATGTGAATCTACTAAAACTCAGCAAAGCAAACCAGAAAACTCCAACAATATTTCACTCAAAAATTACTTAGCACCAAAATAAATGTTCTAAAATTGTTATTTTCTGTTACATCTAGGTTTCTTCACAAAAAAAATTAAAATGCACAGCAGAAATAAATATGACCAACAATGAAGAAGATAACGGCAATCACATCACATGAGAGACAAATATTTTTGGGTAAAATAACCCCTGAAAAAAGCCAATGTGGGAAAACCAGTTCTTCAGTTTGTGGATTTTATTATGCAGCAACAGATATGGAAAATTCTTATAGACCAGATCGATTTACATCAATGGCTGAGGAAACCTCAACGATTTTCTTCTCAGAACCTATACGACCCTCTCCAAACGAAATTGAACCCAGCAACACATAAATCGACCCAGTAAATCAACCTCTGCGCAAATTGTACGGCCCAGTTGCATTGTCTCTGCGTCACACGTGCAGCTCTCGCACATCTATAGCACATCCTCTACGAAATGCTCAGGAAGCAAGTCGATCTAGCTGCAAAATCTCTCCTCTGTCTCTACTATAATCTCTCGCGAGCAAACTCTCAAGTGAACTTCTTCCTCTTGCTGAAATTCGCCCTCTCTCAAATGCATAATGTGCCCAGCCACCAAGTCAATTTCATTTTATCTCAATGAGAAAGCAAAAACCCTATCTCCAAAGAGATCAAAGGCTAAGATCAACCCTCACTCTCTCAATGAGATGGATGGCCAAGATTAAAAGACCATCACTTAAATTATTTTCACTTTTAACTTTAAAAAAGTGCTCATTAAGTCAACAATAAAATATAACACGTTTAATGTACTTTTTCTCTAAGTTAAACTTAGGAAAGAGATTTAACCCATCAACTTGGCTAGTTTCATTGTCTCCCACCATGCTAGGACGCCATCACATGGAAGAAGACCTTCTGAGTTACCCTTCTCAACATTCTTCTTGGATGTAACCTTGTCATCTCCCTTACAATTCTGCCTAATGCATTTGATTGATGCTAATGACATCTTTGGTGATTCATCTTCATCAGAATCTGACATGTCTTCCTCGGCAGGAACCTCTACTTCCTTTCTGTCAATGATTTTGCAATAATATAGGTGTTTAAATGCACATCTATGGCTTGGAAACCAATTTTTACCACATTTGCGACAATTATTTTCCTTTCTTTTTTCTTCGTCATCATTGGAGGTGCTTATGGAAGTGTTTGATTGTCTTTCATATTCATATTTGCATGACTTCTAATTGTTGCATTTGTGACTTGGTGACCACTTGTCTCACAATATTTGCATTTTCCCTCCCTTTGTCATTGGGCTTCCAAACTATAATTTTTCTCTTCTTTGAAATGTGATGAAGGATACCTTGAATTCCCAAAATCTGTGCTTTGGGGTGGTTTCCGCCTTGAATAAACCTGTTCAAAAATATTTGAGACGACCTTCTCCCTGGTTGTGATATTATGCATTTGTAATTCTTCCCTTATGTAAGGTTTTAATCCATACACATAGGTCTGAAGTAATTGCTCTTCTGATAATTCAGGGACTTGTGTTGCCAATGCTTCCCATTCACGAGTGTACTCATCTACAACACCTTTTTGCTTTATTCTGGTAATTTCTGCAAAGAAGTCCTTTTCTATCAAACCTTGAAACCTCTTAAAAAAGTCATCTTTGAACCTAGCCCAACTATACTGGCTCACCTTGGTTGCAGAGTTCCACCACATGTACCAGCTATATGCATGGCCTTCAAGCTGTATAGAAGCATACTTTATTTTTTCCTCGTCGAAATGGATGTTATGTATTTCAAAGTATTCTTCTACCATATTGATATAAGAGACACTCTACTTTTCATCCATGTCAAATTTGGGTAACTCTAATTTTAATCTCATCATGTATCCGAATATCGGTTGAGTTGAATAAGGTGGTGGTTGGTTGACATTAACAATTGGTAAACCATTGGGAAACATACTTGTTTGTATGTTAGTTGCACTCATAGGGTTAGGATGTGGAGGAGTGGTAGAGGCGCTTGGAGAGCTGGGTTGTTGAGGAGTCATATTTGGTGGGTTTGTGTGCGCCAAGGATTCTTTGTCCCTAAGATTCTTCTCAATTCTATCTAACCAGGAAGTTGTTTGGTCTTCTATTTTTTTGTTGAATTCTCCTGTCATCTCTATTCTCATCTTTATACATGCTTTGATTCATTTCGCTTTTTATGTCTGTAATGATCTCATCCTTGAGATTGTGCGTTAACTGATGTTTAAGATCTCCATTCCCTTTTTTAATCTCTTCCCTTAACTCTTCCTGGTTTTTATCAATTTTTTCCTCAGGCTTTTTGTAATTATGTTCGGACTCTCTCCAGTTTCTCAATCCTTGAATGAATTTCAGCCTTTTTCATGGTTACGGGAGGAGTATTTTTGGAGTCAGTTTTGACTGAGATAGTTTAATTGTAATCCTCCTTGATTTTTTTTTGAATTTTTTTCAACCGATTGGCTGACTGAATTCAAGAAAATGGTATGATACTTGATTAATTCGCACGACACTTAATTAAATAATAGTACGAGGGTTTGTTGTAGTAATATGGGTCTTAAAATGAATCGTAAGAACTGTACAGTCAACCAGTAATTTCCTACACAATCATTTAGTTTGCACGACACCTTAATTGCTTGTGTGACTGCTAATTGACCTGTATGACGGCTAAATTGACTCATACGATGGCCAATTTGAACTGTACAGCGGCTAAATTGACTCGTACGGCGGCCCATTTGGACTGTACGGCAGCTAAATTGACTCGTACAGTGGCCCATTTGGACTGTACGGCAGTGAGTCAGACCTGTGTGGCGGCTAGCTTACTCGACCTATACGAATGGCGGTTGTGGCTGGTAAGTACAGTCGACGACGGTTGACTGGTACAGACTTGCTCTGATACCAATGTAGCAGATGCGTAATTTACTCTGCTCAATGGGCAAGAAATAATAAAAATATAATGTATAAGAATATAGAATTGAATGATATGATATACATTGAGAGGGCCCGGACTATAAATATAGCCTAAGGTGCCTTTTAACAAATATTCATGACTTATTATTATATTTATTGTATTCTAGTTTATTATCTTTAGCTTTACCTATTTATTTATTTATTATTATATTAGGCTTTTATATATATAACATAGATCAAAGCTTACAAGGTGACCTCTGCAGCCTGCTAAACCAGTTGATGTATGGTCCACAAAATCACCCAAAAATAAATCTGTACGGCCTATTGAAGAGGTGCACTACCTACACAGAAAACGAGGAAAAACAGCAGCACAAACATAGCCTGTTGTACAGCATTCTATGGCTTCTGTTGTACAACCATTGTACGGCATCTACTATATGGCCCTGCTCTTCTCCTTCTTGAACTCTGGCTCCTCTCCTACTCACTAGATCAGCTCAACTGTGCTTTACCTCTTCTATCTTGTCTTATTTATGCATTGTACGTTTGACAAAATATTTATTTTAAGATAGTAGTGTCGAGCAATACGCTAGTTTTAAAAAGGGGGAGATGTAGTACCCTTATTTTGGTTTGTTACATAGCAAACACTTTTGATTGTTTTATAGTACTCTATTGATGAATTGGACTTGATGTAATGAGAAGGTGATATGATATTAGTTGTACTTATTAACAATATTCCAATGATTGTGATCATGGACATGGCTATTTATAATATTTCATACTGAGACATTATTGTGGGCATTGCTATTATTGTTGCATTAAACATATTATGCCCTTAATAGTTGATTTATGTGTGTGAATAAACCAACTAGAAGCCACCAAACTAGATTGATGACCAACATAGTTGGGAGCCCTCACAGAGAAGGCAATGTATGTGTCACATGGTATTGTTCATGTTACTTAGTCATGCAATGACAATCAATTGGTTAATTATTTGTGATATGATCACTGTCCCTGGTGTCTACTAGTCAAGATCACTACGGTCGTATATTAATTACCCTTAAGATGCCACAGCACGACCAAATCATTCATTGGCCCTGTTATCGCACGGTTTGTAGGAAAGGTTTAAAGAGCTTGAGTCAGGGCTTGAAACCGGCGTAACAGGAGCTACCCCACCCACTGTCACCTCGATGGGGGGCTCTTTCTATCTAGGAGGGCCAGTCCAAGGGAGACGTC
>ML782121.1:162902-173957 GCA_009831015.1 Picea engelmannii | reverse complement strand
GAATTCTGACCTACTTTTAGCGGATGCAGCCCTGATTATGATGTAGTCAACAAAACCATCCATGTGGGAAACCAAATTCTCAGAGTATCTATCGCTCAGCTCTGAAGCCTTCATTGCTTCCTTCAATACATCTTTAGTTCTTTGCCTTCTGATACTCAATGCCTGTCTCAGCATCTGCTCTTCCCAGTCACTTCTACCCTTCCCCTGACTTAAAAGCTGCTCCACCCTTGAACCCCTGGCGCCACTGACGCTTCCAGGGAACCTGGGGGCTCTGGTGACATCATCCTTATCCAACACCAGTGCAAGCCCTACCTCTTCATCGTCGAAAAGGGCGTCATCTTCTTGTGGAGTTTCAAAGGTTTTCGGTGACGACGAGGAGTTGAGTAGAGCCAGAGACTTTGCATTCTGTTTCCTGAAAACCGCTTCATCTTTAGCACTGAAAATGTCAGGGTTCGAACTGGTTTCTTCAGATTCTTGGAATTCATTTGCTAATGGAGATGGAGAGGCAACAGTGGTTGGATGAATTGCAGTTGCTGGTTTCGATGCAGACTGTAGACAACCATGAGTGCAAAATGTGTACGCTGCAAATGGCCTTGAGGAGATAATCTGGGGGATTGTTAATAATAGCCTTCTTCTGAAGGAATGGCCATCGGGTGAATTGGTATAGATTGACCATGAAAAGGATGATAATGTGCAGATGCCCCCATTCATGGCGTTGGTACCCATTGAATCATAGTTCCATGTCGGACTTAGTCACCTGTGGCCATAAACATGGATCGCTATAACTTGATTTTGCCTCAAAAGGGTTGTATGGAAATTTTTGTATTTGCATTGGGTCCATAACAACGTTTGGATATTTATACTCTGGAGCATGCCCTTTTTAAAATTTTTAAAGGGTTGAAAGGAAATTTTTGTAATTGTATTAGTTCCATAAGAACGTTTGGATATTTATCCTCTCAACGGAGCATGCCTATTTTTTTTTCGGTTTTTAGCGAGGGAATGGGAGGAATCCGTAACAAAGAACATATAATCATCTCCATCTTTCTTCTTTTTTATATATATTTTTATAAGGTTACAATTCACTGTGACATCAATTTTGGTTTTTAGCAAGGGAAATGGAGAAATCCTTAACCAAAACATATAATCATTTATTTATTTATTTTGTTTTTAAGGTGGATTGGGGTAATTGGTAACAAGAACATATAATCATTCATGTCTCTTCTTTTTGTTTTTAACTGAGGAATCGGTAACAAGAACATGCAATCATCCACCCCACCAAGGATCTATCTGCAGTGATGCCTCTATAATTTTGGTTTGATATAACTATTGATAAGTCATATTGAATAAGTTAACTGCAACTTAACACCAGGTTGAGCCACCTCTCTGTGTTTGAGCTTGCACCTTCACAATGTAGAACGATTACCATTTGGGCTTGACTGCAACATGTTAACCTCCCTATCATTTCACATAAGAGGATAAGGATGGTTGAAAAGGACTTGAAAGTTAGGTATAGGCAACAATTGGGAGATATTTTGTAAGATATTGTTTCCATCTTTTAGTTCTTCATTGTTTAACAGGGATTTTGTTTTTTACAAAACATCAATGAAGGATGATGCTTATTACAGTTTGTTTTACTAAACCATACTTATTCAAAGTAACTCCAAAAAATTTACATTAAATAAATATTGGAACGATGATGCTTATTACAATTCGTTTTACTAAACCATACTTATTCAAAGTAACTCCAAAAAATTTACATTAAATCAAAATTGTTCCAATATTGTATCTAAGGTATCTCAAATTGGAAGGTACAAATCCTTTCACATATCACAATCATTGCAACATTGTATGGTGTTTAGTATGTCCTAAATATGCGAGATGGGATTTAAATGCCATGGCCTTGGTATTGTTATTGGTAAGTCTTGTATGATAGTTGTCTTTTCAATGGAGATCAATTGGTTTTGGCTTGAGTGACAACCAAGTTCGAGGTTCAAAGCCTGGAGAGGTTGGTAGTGAGTATGCCACTTTGTTATTTCAATGTATGTTGATAGATTAGTCCCACACCTTACCACTGTGGGGGAATTTGCCACCAACGTAAATCTGTGTGTTTGTGTGTTTTATAACATTGATAAGTGGTACAATTGTAATCTATACGAGATGTTGTAGTTATGGCACATGGTATTCATTACCACTTGTCCATGTATAACATATGGTGGGGCGGTAGAACAAGCACACTTAAACTTGTAATCATTCTATTGATATCATGGATATCACATGCTCGCAACTTTTAATTCATGTTGCCACAAAGAATAAAACAACTCATTGAATATAATGGGTAGTGTGCAAAAATATCACGTTTGGTTTTTTGATGAAGGATTTATAATTTCATGTTTAAGAGATTTTAAGTTTCATTTTACTTTCAATGCTTATGTCTCGAATTATACGTATTATTAAAACAATTAAATACAATGTTCAAATTTCTCTCCTATATATTAAAGTGGTTTGGACAAAACAAAAAACAACGCATGTATTTGTAATCTTGCAACTATTCTAAAAAATAACAAAACCCCACCATCAACCAAAATAACAATTGAAATTGAAAATAGGAACATGTACATTTAAATGAACCAACGTAATGGGATTATATGAAGAAAAAAAACATAAAGAAGATGATGAAAAGTAAGTATTATATGAAAAAACCTAAATAAGGTGGTGAAAAGTAGGCATAATAACGAAAAGTTGTGAGAATCTCACCTCTTTCATAGAAGGGAAAAAAATGTTTGCTATTGAACCTCTATTGTGATAATAACCTTAGCTTCAGTGTACTCATAGGTTAACCTATTTTGTACTATATAATCATGAAATTAAATATAGCAATAGTGTTTCCTACATATGGTTGAAATATTCAATACAACCATAAATATGTTTATTAGGATAGATTATTTTGTATTATAAGGCATTAATTAGGTCGTGCTTAAAAGATTTATGAGTTAGTGGGCTAGGTATTAGTGGGTTAGTAGCATAAACCATGGATAACTATATTCGATCATAGTCTACCAAATTTGATTATAATCAACCATATTAATTAGGGAATAAATGAGCTAGTAGTTAGGGCAAATTAGTTGGTTGGTCTATCAATGGTTAGGGGCATTGGTTAGTGGGTCAATGGTGATAGGATTGGTAGATTAGTAGTTGGGGTTATTTTGGGCTAGTGAAGGGGTAATGGGTTAGGTGTTAGGGGGGTCCAAGGTAATGGGTCGAGGTTAGTGGGTTATTGGTTCATGTTTAACATAGATTTAGCGAGTTATTATGTTGGGGGTGTTTCCCCCTGGGGAGTGACTACTTCTAGAGGTACCCTATCGATGGTTGTGATGTTGTTGCTCATGTTCTCTAGACTCGGACTTATAGAGGCATCATTGCAGACAAATGATGATCCTGCCTTGTATACAATCATCCAATACAAGAAAATACAATCATCCACCCCACTAAGGATCTACCTTCAGACAAATGATGAGCATGCCTCACTCCTCATCAAATGACTCGGCCATGATATATTAGCTCTTCTCTCATACACCTCGTATGACACATGCAATTATAGTTGGCACACTGTGATTTTATTGCACATGGTCATGGTCCTTTGGCTTAGCTTGTTCACTTCACTTATTGTGCTACAATCTCGTGTATGGGTTTGATATTTAGACATGGAGTTATAACTTATAAGCTAATTGTGAACGTGGTAAACACTAAAGTGGGATCCAATAACACTTCATAGGACTAACAATTTTACTATGTGCATTGTCGTACCATGGGGAACATAATTATCCTTTAAAAGTGATGTCAAGTATTGAGTAAGGTTGTTATACTAGTGATCAGGTTGATGTAGTGTGCTCCATATCCCCACCATACATAACACTTTATATCTTCCCCATTCATTTCCATCTCATTCATAAAAAGTTAGTCCCGCTCATGTCTAATTTGTCATATGTCATTTAGCAAGGTCTAGTTGAGAAAGCCTAAATCAAATAAAAGCAAAAAAGGATAGAGGTGAATAGCAAATAAAAAATAAGGTTAAAGGCCAAAAATCATAAAGCTTGAGTTATGCCACCTCAAAATGAGGTTGGTGTCCCTAGTCCCATGCTTAATAATGCATATCTAAAGAAAAAGGGACTTGATAAATGAAAGAAATAAAGCAAACAAAGAAAGAAAAAGACAAAGAAAGGGGTAGTAAGAAACAATGTCAAGGATATGCTAACTCAAAGCTAAAGCTCTCTTTTAAAGGCTTATATGTTGAAGACTCCTAGCTTGTGAAAGCTACTCAGACAAGATTAAAGACCTATATGTCATCTTACATGACTTTGAGGGTCAATAAATGACGTTTCTCTTTCCCCTTCCATAAGTTATCCATCATATCACCTACCTCTGACTTAGTGATCTAGGAAATACCTCTTGTCTTAGGATTTGTCACATGTTATAAAGTTTAAGGTTATCTTCCCATGGTAAAACTTAGGCAAATCTTAAAATTAACTTGTGTTATGGTGTTGCTAAAATAAATCACACTGTGTGCATCACCTAATGACTTGTAAAGGGGTTAGACCCGCCACTATAAGTAGGTGCATTGCATTGGGATCTATGTACATGTATTGTGGGTGGCATTTAGGCATTATAATCCATGTATCATGCCTCGAGATTTGTGTACCTATCTTGGGATCCATGACATTGCATTGGAATCCATGATATTGCCTTGGGATCTATGTACCTACATATAATAACATCTATCTACATTGGGATCTATGCCATTTTTCTTGGGATCCATGTCATCGCATCGATATTCATGATAGTGCATTGGATGATGATAAGGACTCCACATCATCATCATGTGCCACGTGGACCATTCCTTGAGGGCACACTTTCTCATCTGGACCATTTCTTGAGATTGTTGGGGTGGTTAGAGCACATGTTTTGAGGGTGGCCAACTTTAGGGGTAGTTATGTTTTGACAGAGTTCCCAAAATTCTATTAGATCAATGCCATTAGATGCAAAATGACAGTGGGATTTCCAAAATGTGGTCATAATAGAAAATTAGGAAACAAAACTAGCATAGCTATGGGATTTTTAAACTTTTCGCGGGAAAAATATCACTGCATTTTCACCACTCACACTTGATTCCACATGTGTGGGTTACTAGAGCATATTGTGGAGCACACCTCTTCTCTTTGACCAATCCACTTACATGTTGGAGGTGATTGAGGTGGTTATTTAATGATATATTATTTTAATTACTCATGATGGTTTTAGACCACGTTTTTGTTTGCACCTCTTGTATTTACCCCTGACTTTGTTTAAGCATGTTGTATTAGCTCATGGTTTTGTATTTGCGGAAGGTTTTCACCCATAGTTTCACGAGGCACCTTGCCTATATAAGGAGGCCTCCTCCTCATTTGTATTTGTTGGGGAATAATTGAAAGAGACTTGTTTATATTTTCTTCTATTGTGAATCTATCTATCCTTAAGTGTGTGTTCAATGGGTATTGGAAGACTTAGATATCTTTCAGTTATGTTGGAGCAAGAAGCTACTACAAGGTCAGAGAAGGACACCATGCTCCACTGAAACATAAACTAATTTATAGTTTCACTTGCCTAGTTCCTTGTGATCATCGATATTTTTGTTCTCTTGCATTGAGTGTGGACATCCTAGGGTTTTACACTCTTGCATTAGGCTAAGTCTAGAGTTCACCTTCTAGTACTTGGGTTTGATTCTTTAGGACCACCCCCCAACCGTACTTATGGGTTTCAATTGTCTTAGTTAATGCTCATAAGGCAATTCTTCTAGGTGCCTAAGATTTTGACACATTAGACATATCATTGGTAAATAACTCATTTGGGGCACTTGTAATGATCTAATTGCATTTTCTACTACTCGTTCACTATACAAGGAAAAATGATAATTGTTGGTAAAATTCATAAGTCAAGCTACTGGGTTACTCACACATTTGCAAGGAACTTAGCTTGCTTGACCATAGGGATCCCCCCCTAAACTATGATCACCCATATCCTTAGTCTGAAGAGTGAGGGAAAGCCACAGAGGTGACAATGAGTGGATTTCCCAAGAGTTTCCTTTAATCTCTCTTGTTGAGGTTAGGACTTTTCCTCCTAGGTGAGAGTTTGAGCGGTAACATTTTGGTGTTGTTAACAAGGATAAAGTCTATTCCGTAAGTATTAAAAGTTTTTCTTCAAACACTTTGATGAGTAAAATTCAAATATTTATCTAGTTTACTCATCTGGTGACTCCATTGAAGGGAAGAAACCCTTTTCCCTTGTAGATTTTTAAGACTTGTTACTTGTAGGGTGAAGCAAGCAACAATGTGTTAGCATTGAGAATTCATCTTGGTGACTCCACTCCATTTTTATGAGGTATAATTTAAAGATTCTAAAAGTTGAAATATGGATTCAAAACTAGACACTTGGGATTGGATGTGTGCTCCACTTACTTGTTCAAACATTATGGCAACTCCATATGAAGGCTTTACAGATGAATTGTTGGATGCTCTTGAGTTGTGTCATGGGTATAGTGAGTCAGCCATTTCACACAATGTCTCCTTCGTCAAGGTTATGAATGAATTTCACATTTTTTGTGAAGATGTTGGGATGCATTCGTTTATATGTACTTTGGAAAACAAGGCAAAAAGGTGGTTCCAGGAGCTTAGTGAGAAACCCATCACTACATTTGCAGATTTTTTAAGGATATTCAACAGATGTTGGGCACCTCACCATGAAGAAACGAAATATGAAGAATTTATTGAACATGCCATGTTGTTCCTACCTTGTAAGGAAGAAGATTGTGTTACATCTCACATAGAAGATCAATCATTTGATGAGCACATTGAAGAAGAACCACTTCATAAAAGAAATCAACCCCATTGAAAATCAAGAGCATGAAGGGAACATAGATGAAGTATCTTCTCATGTTATTTTTGAAGAACAAGAATCACTCTATAATCCCATTAAAGATCAAGGATGTGAGGAGACACCCCCTTCATCCTTCACCTTTGAAGAGTAGTTATCTATTGCATTTCATACAAGAGACCAATCCTTTAATGAACACATTAAGGAAGAATCACTTCATGAAGAGTACAACTTTAGTAGTGGTTAACTATATGAAGAATACATAGATGAAAAGTAACAACAAACACTTCATGAGTCCATCAAGGAAGGAGAACAAAGACAACTTTATGAGTCCAAGGATGAAGAGAATCTTGATGAAAAACTAGAGGGTGAGAACAACCAAAAAAATATTCCCATCCATATGAAGATACTGGTTTGATGAGTCACACGCCTTATCAGAATTTTGAACCTTGTGGTCCATTCTTTGATCATTTGGAAAGGGTGGAGTTTGAAGAAGGATTGGTGGATATTCTCTCATTCCATGAAGAAGATGACGACCTTTATGTTAGAAACATCAATGACATTTTCCATGTTAAAGGACATAGATGTGATACTAGTTGTTTTTGCTTCGAAGGGGATCCCATTTATGATATTGACAATGAGGGTGAAAATGAGATTGGTGGACTTGGACATTATGAAAAGTTTACTTATAAAAATTTGATGAAAAATCTAATGGTTCAAGTCTTGAAGAAATTGAAGTGAATTATTCCCCTATTTTGAAAAGGATAAGTTGTGAATATGTTATAATAGATATGGAGAATCCCTTGATTTATGTTCCAGAAAACCTCACCTTGAGTCATGATTTTTCCCATTCTCTTTCCTTACCTTTGATTGAAATTGGCATGAAAAATCAACAATCTTCATGCAAATCCTAGCTAGAGTTGCCTTCAAAATCATTTTTTCTAAATGATTTTACAAGTAAGATCAATTGGTTGACCCACTCCTGCGATGAAAGAAATGATCACATCGTCCTTATTGACCTTTGGATGGAAGAATCTTGTGGAAGTATCAACGAACCTTTGTAGAATTTAGGCCTCATGCTTCATGATTATGATCTTACTTTGGTCCTAAGCCTAGGAGGTGCCTAGGAGTGATAGAGATTCCACCTTGTGCCCATTTGATATTTAATTTGTCCCTATTTTGGTTCATAACCAAACACAAGGGAAAGCATCATAATGTTGATTTCATCAAGTAGTTGCATTGGACCTATGACTTCACCTAGCAACCCCAGTGCCTAATTAGTCATTAGGATTAGGAAAGAATAAGCTCTTTTGAGCATCAGTCTAGGATGTTGATTTGATTTATTTCCATGCATTTTCTTACTTTCATTTGTGTGTTTCCTTCCATGCATCACTTGCTTCATTTTACTTTCTAGCATTTGATTGCTTTAGATTATTATTTTTCAAGCATTTGCCTTAGAATAATTACATGATTTATTTACATGTTTTCATTAGAATTATAAAAAAAATTATTTCATGCAAAGTAGTGGTTTACCGGGGTGGTAGATTCGCCCTATTCATCTTTTACTGATGCTTTGAGAAAAATTAGATGTGTGTAGATCATAGGTTTGAGTGAGATTCTGGAGTCCTCATAAACTCTTATTCTAAGAGTGCATGTCCTCGAGTAGGAGCCAAATGTTTCCCCCTCGAGGGTAACTACTTCTAGAGGTACCCTCTCAAGAGGTGTGATGTTGTTGCTTACATGAGCTCTCTTGCTCATATTCTCTATATTGAGACTTGATCTTCCTATTTTCTCCTTCAAACATGTAATGATCATGCCTCACTCCTCATGAGATGACTCGACCATAGTATATTAGCTCTTCTCTACACCTCATGTGACACATGCACTTGTAGTTGGTACATTGTGCTTTCATTGCACAATGTCATGGTACTTGGGTTTATCATGTTCACTTCATTTGTTTTGTTATGCTCTTGTGTATGGGTTTGATACTTAGACATGTTGTTATAACTTATAACCTCGTTGTGAATGTGGTAAACACCAGAGTGAGATCTAATAACACTTCATAACATTAACAATTTTACTATTTGTCTTGTCATACCATGGGGGACATGATTATCCTTTAGAAGTGTCATCAAGTCTCGAGTCATGTTGTACTACTAGTGATCAGGTTGATGTACTACTCCATATCCCCACCATACACAACACTTTACACCTTCCCCATTAATTTCCATCTCATTGATAAAACGTTATTCCCGCTCATGTCTAATTTATCATATGTCATTCAACAAGGTCTAGTTAAGAAAGCCCAAGTCAAATAAAAGCAAAAAAAGTTAGAGGTGGAGTGAAACAAAAAAAGGTTAAAATCCAAAAATTATAAAGCTTGAGTTATGCCACCTTGTTATGAGGCCAGTGTCTTTATTCCCATGCTTAACAATGCATATATAAAGAAAAAGGGACTTGATAAATTAAACAAAGAAAGCAAACAAAGAAATAAAAAGGCAAAGAAAGGGGTTGTAAGAATCAATGCAGAGGAAATGGTAACTCACAGCTAAAGCCCCCTCTTAAAGTCTTATGTGTTAAAGATTCCTTACTCGTGAAAGCTAGTCAGACAAGATCAAAGACCTATACATCATCTTACGTGACTTTAAGGGTCAATACATGAAGTTTTACTTTCCCCTTTCATAAGTTATCCATCATATCACCTACTTTTAACTTAGTGATCTAGGAAATACTTATTGTCTTATGATTCGTCACATGTATTAAAGGTTAAAGTTGTCCTCCCATGGTAAAAAATAAATCTTAGGCAAATCTTAAAATTAACTTATGTTATGATGTCGGTAGAGTAAATCACTATGTGTGCATCACCTAATGTCTTGTAAATGGATAAGACCCACCACTATAAGTGGGTGCCTTGCATTGGGATCCATGTACATGCATCTAGGGTGGCATTTATGCCTTGGGATCCATGTATCATGCCTCGAGATTCATGTACCTGCCTTGGGATCCATGACATTGCATCGGTATATGTGATATCACCTTGGGATCCATGTATCATGCCTCAAGATTTGTGTACCTCCCTAGGATCCATGACATTACATTGGGATTCGTGATATTTCCTTGGGATCCATGTGCCTGCATACAATCATATCTATCTACATTAGGATCCGTGCCATTTTTCTTAGGATCTATGCCATTGTATTGGGATTCGTGATAGTGTAGTGGATGATGATAGAGACTCCACATCATCATCATGTGCCACATGGACCATTCCTCGAGGTTGCATTTCCTCATTTGGACCATTTATTGAGGTTGTTGAGGTAGTTAGAGCACATGCTTTGAGGGCGTCCAACTCCATGGGCAATTATCTTCTGGTAGAGTGGCCAAAATTCCTCCAAACCAATGCCATTAGATGCAGAATGACCAAGAGATTTCCAAAATGTAGTCATAATAGAAAATCGGAAAAAAATTGACATAGTTATGGCATTTTTAAATTTGTCATGCAAAAAAAATCACTGCATTTTGACCACTCGATGTCCAACATGATTCCACACATGTTGGTTGTTAGAGAATGTTGTGGAGTGCACCTCTTCTATTTGGCTAGTCCACTCACATGTTGCAGTTAGTTGAGGTAGTTATTCCATGATATATTATTTTATTTGCTTAGGATGGTTTTACACCATGGTTTTGAGGGTGCCTCTGGTATTTACCCATGGTTTCTCCTGAGCATGTTGTATTAGCTCATGGTTTTGTACTTGCACATGGTTTTCACCCATGGTTTCATGAGGAACATTATCTATATAAGGAGGGCTCCTCCTCATTTATATTTATTGGAGAATAATTGAAAGAGACTTGTCTATATCTGCTTCTATTGTGAATCTATCTATCCTTAAGTGCATGTTCAAGGGATATTGGAAGACTTTTTCATTTTGCTAGTATGTTGGAGGAAGGAGATACTACAAGGTTAGAGAAGGGCACTATGCTCCATTGAGAATTCAACTAAGGTATAGTTCCACTTGCATAGTTTCTTGTGATCATCTACATTTTTTTCTCTTGCATTGAGTGTGGACATCTTAGGGTTCTACCCTCTTGCATTAGGCTGCTTATAGAGTTAACCTTGTTGTACTTGGGTTGGATTCTTTAGGACCATCCCCC